>JAXDRA010000660.1:0-93146 GCA_034190875.2 Urechis unicinctus
TCTTAGTCAATGTCTACACCTACCACGACAAGTAGGGACTGTAGCGTCTATTGACGTGCATGTCTTAGTCAAAGTCTACACTTACCACGATAAGTAGGGACTGTAACGACTACAGACGTGCATGTCTTAGTCTACGTCTACACTTACCTCGATCAGTAGGGACTGTAACGACTAGCGACGTGCATTTCTTAGTCAACGTCTACACTTACATCGAAAAGTAGGGACTGTAACGACTACTGACGTGCATTTCCTAGTCAACGTCTACACTTACATCGACAAGCAGGGACTGTAACGACGGCTGACTTGCATGACTTAGTCAACGTCTACACTTACAAAGACAATTAGGGACTGTAACGACAACTGCCGTGCATGTCTTAGTCAACGTCTACACTTACCACAAAGGGTAGGGACTGTTACGACTACAGACGTACATGACTTAGTCAACGTCTACACTTAAATCGACAAGTAGGGACTGTAACGACAACATACGTGCATGTCTTAGTCAACATCTACACTTACATCGACAAGTAGGATCTGTAACGACTAATGACATGCATGTCTTAGTCAACGTAGACACTTACCACGAAAAGTAGGGACTGTAACGACTACAGACGTGCAAGTCTTAGTCAACCTCTACTCTTACATCGACAAGTAAGGACTGTTACGACTACAGATAGGCATGTCTAAGTCAATGTCTACACATACCACGACAAGTAGGGACTGTAACGACTACAGACATGCATGTCTTAGTCAACGTAGACACTTACCACGAAAAGTAGGGACTGTAACGACTACAGACGTGCATGTCCTAGTCAATGTCTTCACTTACATCGACATATAGGGACTGTAACGACTACTGACGTGCATGTCTTAGTCAACGTCTTCACTTACCACTTCAAGTAGGGGATGTAACGACTACTGACATGCATGTCTTAGTCAACGTCTGCACTAACCACGACAAGTAGGGACAGTAACGACTACAAACTAGCATGTCTTAGTCAAAGTCTACACTTACCACGACAAGTAGGGACTGTAACGACTACAGACGTGCATGTCTTAGTCAACGTCTACACCTACCACGACAAGTAGGGACTGAAGCGACTACTGACGTGCATGTCTTAATCAACGTCTACACTTACAACGACAAGTAGGGACTGTAATGACTACAGATGTGCATGTCTTAGTCAACATCTACACTTCCATCGACAAGTAGGGACTGTAGCGACAACAGACGTGCATGTCTTAGTCAACGTCTACACTTAACATGACAAGTAGGGATTGTAACGACTACAGACGCGCATGTCTTAGTCAACGTATATACTTACATCGACAAATAGGGACTGTAACGACTACTGACGTGCATATCTTAGTCAACGTCTACACTTACCACGACAAGTAGAGGATGTAACGACTACTGACGTGCATGTATTAGTCAACCACTACTCTTACATCGACAAGTAGGGACTGTAACGACTACTTACGTGCATATCTTAGTCAACGTCTACACTTACCACGACAATTAGTGGATGTAACGACTACTGACGTGCATGTCTTTGTCAACCTCTACTCTTACATCGACAAGTAAGGACTGTTACGACTACAGATAGGCATGTCTAAGTCAATGTCTACACTTACCACGACAAGTAGGGACTGTAACGACTACAGACGTGCATGTCTTAGTCAACGTCTACACTTACCACGACTAGTAGGGAATGTAACGACTACAGACGGTATGTCTTAGTCAACGTCTACACTTGCATCGACATGTAGGGACTGTAAAGACTACAGACGTGCATGTCTTAGTCAACGTCTACACTTTGCACTACAAGTAGGGACTGTAACGACTACAGACGAACATCTCTTAGTCAACATCTACACTTACCACGACAAGTAGGGACTGTGTAACGACTACTGAAGTGCATGTTGTTGTCAATGTGTACACTTATCACGACAAGTAGGGACTGTAACGACTAATGACGTGCATGTCTTAGTCAACGTCTACACTTACCACGACAAGTAGGGACTGTAACAACTAGAGACGTGCATGTCTTTGTCAAAGTGTACACTTACCACGACAAGTAGGGAATGTAACGACTAATGAGGTGCATGTTTAAGTCAACGTCTACACTTACCACGACAAGTAGGGACTGTAAGACTACAGACGTGCATGTCTTTGTCAACGTCTACACTTACCACGACAAGTAGGGACTGTAACGACTACAGACGTGCATGTCCTAGTCAATGTCTTCACTTACATCGACATATAGGGACTGTAACGACTACTGACGTGCATGTCTTAGTCAACGTCTTCACTTACCACTTCAAGTAGGGGATGTAACGACTACTGACATGCATGTCTTAGTCAACGTCTGCACTAACCACGACAAGTAGGGACAGTAACGACTACAAACTAGCATGTCTTAGTCAAAGTCTACACTTACCACGACAAGTAGGGACTGTAACGACTACAGACGTGTATGTCTTAGTCAACGTCTACACTTACCACGACAAGTAGGGACTGTAACGACTACAGACGTGCATGTCTTAGTCAACGTCTACACCTACCACGACAAGTAGGGACTGTAGCGTCTATTGACGTGCATGTCTTAGTCAAAGTCTACACTTACCACGATAAGTAGGGACTGTAACGACTACAGACGTGCATGTCTTAGTCTACGTCTACACTTACCACGATCAGTAGGGACTGTAACGACTAGCGACGTGCATTTCTTAGTCAACGTCTACACTTACATCGAAAAGTAGGGACTGTAACGACTACTGACGTGCATATCTTAGTCAACGTCTACACTTACATCGACAAGCAGGGACTGTAACGACGGCTGACTTGCATGACTTAGTCAACGTCTACACTTACAAAGACAATTAGGGACTGTAACGACAACTGCCGTGCATGTCTTAGTCAACGTCTACACTTACCACAAAGGGTAGGGACTGTTACGACTACAGACGTACATGACTTAGTCAACGTCTACACTTAAATCGACAAGTAGGGACTGTAACGACAACATACGTGCATGACTCAGTCAACATCTACACTTACCTCGACAAGCAGGATCTGTAACGACTACTGACATGCATGTCTTAGTCAACGTAGACACTTACCACGAAAAGTAGGGACTGTAACGACTACAGACGTGCAAGTCTTAGTCAACCTCTACTCTTACATCGACAAGTAAGGACTGTTACGACTACAGATAGGCATGTCTAAGTCAATGTCTACACTTACCACGACAAGTAGGGACTGTAACGACTACAGACGTGCATGTCTTAGTCAACGTCTACACTTACCACGACAAGTAGGGACTGTAACGACTACAGACGGTATGTCTTAGTCAACGTCTACACTTGCATCGACATGTAGGGACTGTAAAGACTACAGACGTGCATGTCTTAGTCAACGTCTACACTTTGCACTACAAGTAGTGACTGTAGCGACTACAGACGAACATCTCTTAGTCAACATCTACACTTACCACGACAAGTACGTTCTGTAACGACTACTGAAGTGCATGTTGTTGTCAATGTGTACACTTACCACGACAAGTAGGGACTGTAACGACTAATGACGTTCATGTCTTAGTCAACGTCTACACTTACCACGACAAGTAGGGACTGTAACAACTAGAGACGTGCATGTCTTTGTCAAAGTGTACACTTACCACGACAAGTAGGGAATGTAACGACTAATGAGGTGCATGTTTAAGTTAACGTCTACACTTACCACGACAAGTAGGGACTGTAACGACTACAGACGTGCATGTCTTTGTCAACGTCTACACTTACCACGACAAGTAGGGACTGTAACGACTACAGACGTGCATGTCCTAGTCAATGTCTTCACTTACATCGACATAAAGGGACTGGAACGACTACTGACGTGCATGTCTTAGTCAACGTCTTCACTTACCACTACAATTAGGGGATGTAACGACTACTGACGTGCATGTCTTAGTCAACGTCTGCACTAACCACGACAAGTAGGGACAGTAACGACTACAAACTAGCATGTCTTAGTCAAAGTCTACACTTACCACGACAAGTAGGGACTGTAATAACTACAGACGTGTATGTCTTAGTCAACGTCTACACTTACCACGACAAGCAGGGACTGTAACGACTCCAGACGTGCATGTCTTAGTCAACGTCTACCCCTACCACGACAAGTAGGGACTGTAGCGTCTATTGACGTGCATGTCTTAGTCAAAGTCTACACTTACCACGATAAGTAGGGACTGTAACGACTACAGACGTGCATGTCTTAGTCTACGTCTACACTTACATCGAAAAGTAGGGACTGTAACGACTACTGACGTGCATTTCTTAGTCAACTGTACATCGACAAGCAGGGACTGTAACGACGACTGACTTGCATGACATACAAAGACAATTAGGGACTGTAACGACTAACTTGCACTTAGACAAGTACCACAAAGGTTAGGGACTGTTACGACTACAGACGTACATGACTTAGTCAACGTCTACACTTAAATCGACAAGTAGGGACTGTAACGACAACAGACGTGCATGTCTTAGTCAACGTCTACACTTACATCGACAAGTAGGGACTGTAACGACTACTGACATGCATGTCTTAGTCAACGTCTACACTTACCACGAAAAGTAGGGACTGTAACGACTACAGACGTGCATGTCTTAGTCAACGTCTACACTTACCACGACAAGTAGGGACTGTTACGACTACTGACGTGCATGTCTTAGTCAACGTCTACACTTACAATCGACAAGTAGGGACTGTAACGACTACAGACGTGCATGTCTTAGTCAACGTCTACACTTACATCGACAAGTAGGGACTGTAACGACTACTGACGTGCATGTCTTAGTCAACGTCTACACTTACCACGACAAGTAGGGACTGTAACGACTACAGACGTGCATGTCTTAGTCAACGTCTACACTTACCACGACAAGTAGGGACTGTAACGACTACTGACGTGCATGTCTTAGTCAACGTCTACACTTACAACGACAAGTAGGGACTGTAACGACTACAGACGTGCATGTCTTAGTCAACGTCTACACTTACATCGACAAGTAGGGACTGTAGCGACAACAGACGTGCATGTCTTAGTTAACGTCTACACTAACCACGACATGTAGGTATTGTAACGACCACAGACGTGCATATCGTAGTCAACGTCTACACTTACTTTGAAAAGTAGTGGATGTAACGACTACTGACGTGCATGTCTTAGTCAACGTCTACACCTACCACGACAAGTAGGGACTGTAACGACTACTGACGTGCATGTCTTAGTTAACGTCTACACTTACTTCGACAAGCAGGGACTGTAACGACGACTGACTTGCATGACTTAGTCGACGTCTACACTTACAACGACAAGTAGGGACTGTAACGACTACATGACGTGCATGTCTTAGTCAACGTCTACACTTACCACGACAAGTAGGGACTGTAACGACTACAGACGTGCATGTCTTAGTCAACGTCTACACTTACCACGACAAGTAGGGACTGTAACGACTACTGACGTGCATGTCTTAGTCAACGTCTACACTTACATCGACAAGTAGGGACTGTAACGACTACTGACGTGCATGTCTTAGTCAACGTAGACACTTACCACGACAAGTAGGGACTGTAACGACTACTGACGTGCATGTCTTAGTCAACCTCTACTCTTACATCGACAAGTAAGGACTGTTACGACTACAGACAGGCATGTCTAAGTCAATGTCTACACTTACCACGACAAGTAGGGACTGTAACGACTACAGACGTGCATGTCTTAGTCAACGTCTACACCTACCACGACAAGTAGGGACTGAAGCGACTACTGACGTGCATGTCTTAGTCAACGTCTACACTTACAACGACAAGTAGGGACTGTAACGACTACAGACGTGCATGTCTTAGTCAACGTCTACACTTTCCATCGACAAGTAGGGACTGTAACGACTACAGACGTGCATGTCTTAGTCAACGTCTACACTTACCACGACAAGTAGGGATTGTAACGACTACTGACGTGCATGTCTTAGTCAACGTGTCTACACTTACCATCGACAAGTAGGGACTGTAACGACTACTGACGTGCATGTCTTAGTCAACGTCTACACTTACCACGACAAGTAGGGACTGTAACGACTACTGACGTGCATGTCTTAGTCAACTCACTACACTTACCACGACAAGTAGGGAATGTAAACGACGTGCATGTCTTAGTCAACGTCTACACTTACACGACAAGTAGGGACTGTAACGACTACAGACGTGCATGTCTTTGTCAACGTCTACACTTACACGACAAGTAGGGACTGTAACGACTACAGACGTGCATGTCTAGTCAAACGTCTACACTTACATCGACAAGTAGGGACTGTAACGACTACTGACGTGCATGTCTTAGTCAAACGTCTACACTTACCACGACAAGTAGGGACTGTAACGACTACTGACGTGCATGTCTTAGTCAACGTCTACACTTACCACGACAAGTAGGGACTGTAACGACTACAGACGTGCATGTCTTAGTCAACGTCTACACTTACCACGACAAGTAGGGACTGTAACGACTACAGACGTGCATGTCTTAGTCAACGTCTACACTTACCACGACAAGTAGGGACTGTAACGACTACAGACGTGCATGTCTTAGTCAACGTCTACACTTACCACGACAAGTAGGGACTGTAACGACTACAGACGTGCATGTCTTAGTCAACGTCTACTTACTTACAAGTAGGGACGTAACGACAAGTACGTGACTGTAACGACTTACCACGAAGTACGGACGTGCATGTGTTATGTCAACGTCTACACTTACCACGACAAGTAGGGACTGTAACGACTACTGACGTGCATGTCTTAGTCAACGTCTACACTTACCACGACAAGTAGGGACTGTAACGACTACAGACGTGCATGTCTTAGTCAACGTCTACACTTACCACGACAAGTAGGGACTGTAACGACTACATGACGTGCATGTCTTAGTCAACGTCTACACTTACCACGACAAGTAGGGACTGTAACGACTACAGACGTGCATGTCTTTAGTCAACGTCTACACTTACCACGACAAGTAGGGACTGTAACGACTACAGACGTGCATGTCTTAGTCAACGTCTACACTTACCACGACAAGTAGGGACTGTAACGACTACTGACGTGCATGTCTTAGTCAACGTCTACACTTACCACGACAAGTAGGGACTGTAACGACTACAGACGTGCATGTCTTAGTCAACGTCTACACTTACCACGACAAGTAGGGACTGTAACGACTACAGACGTGCATGTCTTAGTCAACGTCTACACTTACCACGACAAGTAGGGACTGTAACGACTACAGACGTGCATGTCTTAGTCAACGTCTACACTTACCACGACAAGTAGGGACTGTAACGACTACTGAGACGTGCATGTCTTAGTCAACGTCTACACTTACCACGACAAGTAGGGACTGTAACGACTACTGACGTGCATGTCTTAGTCAACGTCTACACTTACCACGACAAGTAGGGACTGTAACGACTACAGACGTGCATGTCTTAGTCAACGTCTACACTTACCACGACGAAGTAGGGACTGTAACGACTACAGACGTGCATGTCTTAGTCAACGTCTACACTTACCATCGACAAGTAGGGACTGTAACGACTACTGACGTGCATTCTTAGTCAACGTCTACACTTACATCGACAAGTAGGGACTGTAACGACTACTGACGTGCATGTCTTAGTCAACGTCTACACTTACCATCGACAAGTAGGGACTGTAACGACTACAGACGTGCATGTCTTAGTCAACGTCTACACTTACCACGACAAGTAGGGACTGTAACGACTACAGACGTGCATGTCTTAGTCAACGTCTACACTTACCACGACAAGTAGGGACTGTAACGACTACAGACGTGCATGTCTTAGTCAACGTCTACACTTACCATCGACAAGCAGGGACTGTAACGACTACTGACGTGCATGTCTTAGTCAACGTCTACACTTACCACGACAAGTAGGGACTGTAACGACTACAGACGTGCATGTCTTAGTCAACGTCTACACTTACCACGACAAGTAGGGACTGTAACGACTACAGACGTGCATGTCTTAGTCAACGTCTACACTTACCACGACAAGTAGGGACTGTAACGACTACAGACGTGCATGTCTTAGTCAACGTCTACACTTACCACGACAAGTAGGGACTGTAACGACTACAGACGTGCATGTCTTAGTCAACGTCTACACTTACCACGACAAGTAGGGACTGTAGCGACTACTGACGTGCATGTCTTAGTCAACGTCTACACTTACACGACAAGTAGGACTGTAACGACTACAGACGTGCATGTCTTAGTCAACGTCTACACTTACCACGACAAGTAGGGACTGTAACGACTACAGACGTGCATGTCTTAGTCAACGTCTACACTTACCACGACAAGTAGGGACTGTAACGACTACTGAAGTGCATGTCTTAGTCAACGTCTACACTTACCACGACAAGTAGGGACTGTAACGACTACAGACGTGCATGTCTTAGTCAACGTCTACACTTACAACGACAAGTAGGGACTGTAACGACTACAGACGTGCATGTCTTAGTCAAACGTCTACACTTACCACGACAAGTAGGGACTGTAACGACTACAGACGTGCATGTCTTAGTCAACGTCTACACTTACACGACAAGTAGGGACGTAACGACTACAGACGTGCATGTCTTAGTCAACGTCTACACTTACCACGACAAGTAGGGACTGTAACGACTACACGACGACAAGCATGTCTTAGTCAACGTCTACACTTACACGACAAGTAGGGACTGTAACGACTACTCAGACGTGCATGTCTTAGTCAACGTCTACACTTACCACGACAAGTAGGGACTGTAACGACTACAGACGTGCATGTCTTAGTCAACGTCTACACTTACCACGACAAGTAGGGACTGTAACGACTACTGACGTGCATGTCTTAGTCAACGTCTACACTTTACCACGACAAGTAGGACTGTAACGACTACAGACGTGCATGTCTTAGTCAACGTCTACACTTACCACGACAAGTAGGGACTGTAACGACTACAGACGTGCATGTCTTAGTCAACGTCTACACTTACCACGACAAGTAGGGACTGTAACGACTACAGACGTGCATGTCTTAGTCAACGTCTACACTTACCACGACAAGTAGGGACTGTAACGACTACAGACGTGCATGTCTTAGTCAACGTCTACACTTACCACGACAAGTAGGGACTGTAACGACTACTGACGTGCATGTCTTAGTCAACGTCTACACTTACCCACGACAAGTAGGGACTGTAACGACTACAGACGTGCATGTCTTAGTCAACGTCTACACTTACCACGACAAGTAGGGACTGTAACGACTACTGACGTGCATGTCTTAGTCAACGTCTACACTTACATCGACAAGTAGGGACTGTAACGACTACTGACGTGCATGTCTTAGTCAACGTCTACACTTACCACGACAAGTAGGGACTGTAACGACTACTGACGTGCATGTCTTAGTCAACGTCTACACTTACATCGACAATTAGGGACTGTAACGACTACAGACGTGCATGTCTTAGTCAACGTCTACACTTACCCACGACAAGTAGGGACTGTAACGACTACAGACGTGCATGTCTTAGTCAACGTCTACACTTAAATCAAAGGGTAGGGACTGCAACGACTGCAGACATGAATGTCTTAGTCAACGTCTACACTTACCACGACAAGTAGGGACTGTAACGACTACAGACGTGCATGTCTTAGTCAACGTCTACACTTACCACGACAAGTAGGGACTGTAACGACTACAGACGTGCATGTCTTAGTCAACGTCTACACTTACCACGACAAGTAGGGACTGTAACGACTACAGACGTGCATGTCTTAAGTCAACGTCTACACTTACACCACGACAAGTAGGGACTGTAACGACTACAGACGTGCATGTCTTAGTCAACGTCTACACTTACCACGACAAGTAGGGACTGTAACGACTACAGACGTGCATGTCTTAGTCAACGTCTACACTTACCATCGACAAGTAGGGACTGTAACGACTACAGACGTGCATGTCTTAGTCAACGTCTACACTTACCACGACAAGTAGGGACTGTAACGACTACAGACGTGCATGTCTTAGTCAACGTCTACACTTACATCGACAAGTAGGGACTGTAACGACTACTGACGTGCATGTCTTAGTCAACGTCTACACTTACATCACGAAGTAGGGACTGTAACGACTACTGACGTGCATGTCTTAGTCAACGTCTACACTTACACGACAAGTAGGGACTGTAACGACTACAGACGTGCATGTCTTAGTCAACGTCTACACTTACCACGACAAGTAGGGACTGTAACGACTACAGACGTGCATGTCTTAGTCAACGTCTACACTTACCATCGACAAGTAGGGACTGTAACGACTACAGACGTGCATGTCTTAGTCAACGTCTACACTTACATCGACAAGTAGGGACTGTAACGACTACTGACGTGCATGTCTTAGTCAACGTCTACACTTTACACGACAAGTAGGGACTGTAACGACTACTGACGTGCATGTCTTAGTCAACGTCTACACTTACCACGACAAGTAGGGACTGTAAACGACTACAGACGTGCATGTCTTAGTCAACGTCTACACTTACCACGACAAGTAGGGACTGTAACGACTACAGACGTGCATGTCTTAGTCAACGTCTACACTTACAACGACAAGTAGGGACTGTAACGACTACTGACGTGCATGTCTTAGTCAACGTCTACCTTACATCGACAAGTAGGGACTGTAACGACTACTGACGTGCATGTCTTAGTCAACGTCTACACTTACCACGACAAGTAGGGACTGTAACGACTACTGACGTGCATGTCTTAGTCAACGTCTACACTTACCACGACAAGTAGGGACTGTAACGACTACAGACGTGCATGTCTTGTCAACGTCTACACTTACCACGACAAGTAGGGACTGTAAACGACTACAGACGTGCATGTCTTAGTCAACGTCTACGTCTACACTTACGACTACTTACGACATGTCTTAGTAGGGACTGTAAGGGACTGTACGACTACAGACGTGCATGTCTTAGTCAACGTCTACACTTACCACGACAAGTAGGGACTGTAACGACTACAGACGTGCATGTCTAGTCAACGTCTACACTTACCACGACAAGTAGGGACTGTAACGACTACAGACGTGCATGTCTTAGTCAACGTCTACAATACCACGACAAGTAGGGACTGTAACGACTACAGACGTGCATGTCTTAGTCAACGTCTACACTTACCACGACAAGTAGGGACTGTAACGACTACAGACGTGCATGTCTTAGACGTACATCGACAAGTAGGGACTGTAACGACTACAGACGTGCATGTCTTAGTCACGTCTACACTTACACGACAAGTAGGGACTGTAACGACTACTGACGTGCATGTCTTAGTCAACGTCTACACTTACCACGACAAGTAGGGACAGACTACTGACGTGTAACGACTACTGACGTGCATGGTCTTAGTCAACGTCTACCTTACAACGTCGACAAGTACTAGGACTCTTAGATTGTAACGACTACTGACGTGCATGTCTTAGTCAACGTCTACACTTACATCGACAAGTAGGGACTGTAACGACGACGTGCATGTCTTACAACGTCTACATGTCTTAGTCAACGTCTACACTACCACGACTTACCGACAAGTAGGGACTGTAACGACTACAGACGTGCATGTCTTAGTCAACGTCTACACTTACATCGACAAGTAGGGGGACTGTAACGACAACTGACGTGCATGTCTTAGTCAACGTCTACACTTACCACGACAAAGTAGGGACTGTAACGACTACTGACGTGCATGTCTTAGTCAACGTCTACACTTACCACGACAAGTAGGGACTGTAACGACTACTGACGTGCATGTCTTAGTTAACGTCTGCACTTACATCGACAAGTAGGGAGTGTTGCGACTACTGACGTGCATGTCTTAGTCAACGTCTACACTTACCACGACAAGTAGGGACTGTAACGACTACTGACGTGCATGTCTTAGTCAAACGTCTACACTTACCACGACAAGTAGGGACTGTAACGACTACAGACGTGCATGTCTTAGTCAACGTCTACACTTACACGACAAGTAGGGACTGTAACGACTACAGACGTGCATGTCTTAGTCAACGTCTACACTTACCACGACAAGTAGGGACTGTAACGACTACAGACGTGCATGTCTTAGTCAACGTCTACACTTACATCGACAAGTAGGGACTGTAACGACTACAGACGTGCATGTCTTAGTCAACGTCTACACTTACATCGACAAGTAGGGACTGTAAACGACTACAGACGTGCATGTCTTAGTCAACGTCTACACTTACCACGACAAGTAGGGACTGTAACGACTACAGACGTGCATGTCTTAGTCAACGTCTACACTTACATCGACAAGTAGGGACTGTAACGACCACTGACGTGCATGTCTTAGTCAACGTCTACACTTACCACGACAAGTAGGGACTGTAACGACTACAGACGTGCATGTCTTAGTCAACGTCTACACTTACCATCGACAAGTAGGGACTGTAACGACTACTGACGTGCATGTCTTAGTCAACGTCTACACTTACCACGACAAGTAGGGACTGTAACGACTACAGACGTGCATGACTTAGTCAACGTCTACACTTACCACGACAAGTAGGGACTGTAACGACTACTGACGTGCATGTCTTAGTCAACGTCTACACTTACATCGACAAAGTAGGGACTGTAACGACTACAGACGTGCATGTCTTAGTCAACGTCTACACTTACCACGACAAGTAGGGACTGTAACGACTACAGACGTGCATGTCTTAGTCAACGTCTACACTTACATCGACAAGTAGGGACTGTTACGCACGACTAGTCAGTCTACACGTGCATGTCTTAGTCAAACGTCTACACTTACCACGACAAGTAGGGACTGTAACGACTACAGACGTGCATGTCTTAGTCAACGTCTACACTTACCACGACAAGTAGGGACTGTAACGACTACAGACGTGCATGTCTTAGTCAACGTCTACACTTACCACGACAAGTAGGGACTGTAACGACTACTGACGTGCATGTCTTAGTCAACGTCTACACTTACCACGACAAGTAGGGACTGTAACGACTACTGACGTGCATGTCTTAGTCAACGTCTACACTTACCACGACAAGTAGGGACTGTAACGACTACAGACGTGCATGTCTTAGTCAACGTCTACACTTGCATCGAAATGTAGGGACTGTAACGACTACTGACGTGCATGTCTTAGTCAACGTCTACACTTACCACGACAAGTAGGGACTGTAACGACTACTGACGTGCATGTCTTAGTCAACGTCTACACTTACCACAACAAGTAGGGACTGTAACGACTACTGACGTGCATGTCTTAGTCAACGTCTACACTTACCACGACAAGTAGGGACTGTAACGACTACAGACGTGCATGTCTTAGTCAACGTCTACACTACCACGACAAGTAGGGACTGTAACGACTACTGACGTGCATGTCTTAGTCAACGTCTACACTTACCATCGACAGTAGGGACTGTAACGACTACTGACGTGCATGTCTTAGTCAACGTCTACACTTACCACGACAAGTAGGGACTGTAACGACTACTGACGTGCATGTCTTAGTCAAACGTCTACATGTCTACCTTACAAACGAGTAGTAGGACTGTAACGACTACAGACGTGCATGTCTTAGTCAACGTCTACACTTACCACGAAAGTAGGGACTGTAACGACTACTGACGTGCATGTCTTAGTCAACGTCTACACTTACATCGACAAGTAGGGACTGTAACGACTACAGACGTGCATGTCTTAGTCAAACGTCTACACTTACATCGACAAGTAGGGACTGTAACGACTACAGACGTGCATGTCTTAGTCAACGTCTACACTTACCACGACAAGTAGGGACTGTAACGACTACAGACGTGCATGTCTTAGTCAACGTCTACACTTACATCGACAAGTAGGGACTGTACGACTACAGAGTGCATGTCTTAGTCAAAGTCTACACTTACCACGACAAGTAGGGACTGTAACGACTACTGACGTGCATGTCTTAGTCACGTCTACACTTACCACGAAAGTAGGGACTGTAACGACTACAGACGTGCATGTCTTAGTCAACGTCTACACTTACATCGACAAGTAGGGACTGTAACGACTAGGGACTGTCGACGACTACTGTAACGACGTGCATGTCTTAGTCAACGTCTACACTTACCACGACAAGTAGGGACTGTAACGACTACAGACGTGCATGTCTTAGTCAACGTCTACACTTACCATCGACAAGTAGGGACTGTAACGACTACAGACGTGCATGTCTTAGTCAACGTCTACACTTACCACGACAAGTAGGGACTGTAACGACTACAGACGTGCATGTCTTAGTCAACGTCTACACTTACCACGACGAAAGTAGGGACTGTAACGACTACAGACGTGCATGTCTTAGTCAACGTCTACACTTACCATCGACAAGTAGGGACTGTACGACTACTGACGTGCATGTCTTAGTCAACGTCTACACTTACCACGACAGTAGGGACTGTAACGACTACTGACGTGCATGTCTTAGTCAACGTCTACACTTACCACGACAAGTAGGGACTGTAACGACTACAGACGTGCATGTCTTAGTCAACGTCTACACTTACATCGACAAGTAGGGACTGTAACGACTACAGACGTGCATGTCTTAGTCAACGTCTACACTTACACGACAAGTAGGGACTGTAACGACTACTGACGTGCATGTCTTAGTCAACGTCTACTTACCACGACAAGTAGGACTGTAACGACTACAGACGTGCATGTCTTAGTCAACGTCTACACTTACCACGACAAGTAGGGACTGTAACGACTACAGACGTGCATGTCTTAGTCAACGTCTACACTTACCACGACAAGTAGGGACTGTAACGACTACAGACGTGCATGTCTTAGTCAACGTCTACACTTACATCGACAAGTAGGGACTGTAACGACTACTGACGTGCATGTCTTAGTCAACGTCTACACTTACCACGAAAAGTAGGGACTGTAACGACTACAGACGTGCATGTCTTAGTCAACGTCTACACTACCATCGACAAGTAGGGACTGTAACGACTACAGACGTGCATGTCTTAGTCAACGTCTACACTTACCACGACAAGTAGGGACTGTAACGACTACTGACGTGCATGTCTTAGTCAACGTCTACACTTACCATCGACAAGTAGGGACTGTAACGACTACTGACGTGCATGTCTTAGTCAACGTCTACACTTACCACGACAAGTAGGGACTGTAACGACTACAGACGTGCATGTCTTAGTCAACGTCTACACTTACATCGACAAGTAGGGACTGTAACGACTACAGATGTGCATATCTTAGTCAACGTCTACACTTACCACGACAAGTAGGGACTGTAACGACTACTGACGTGCATGTCTTAGTCAACGTCTACACTTACCACGACATGTAGGGACTGTAACGACTACAGACGTGCATGTCTTAGTCAACGTCTACACTTACCACGACAAGTAGGGACTGTAACGACTACAGACGTGCATGTCTTAGTCAACGTCTACACTTACCACGACAAGTAGGGACTGTAACGACTACTGACGTGCATGTCTTAGTCAACGTCTACACTTACCACGACAAGTAGGGACTGTAACGACTACTGACGTGCATGTCTTAGTCAACGTCTACACTTACCACGACAAGTAGGGACTGTAACGACTACAGACGTGCATGTCTTAGTCAACGTCTACACTTACATCGACAAGTAGGGACTGTAACGACTACAGACGTGCATGTCTTAGTCAACGTCTACACTTACCACGACAAGTAGGGACTGTAACGACTACTGACGTGCATGTCTTAGTCAACGTCTACACTTACATCGACAAGTAGGGACTGTAACGACTACTGACGTGCATGTCTTAGTCAACGTCTACACTTACCACGACAAGTAGGGACTGTAACGACTACAGACGTGCATGTCTTAGTCAACGTCTACACTTACCACGACAAGTAGGGACTGTAACGACTACAGACGTGCATGTCTTAGTCAAACGTCTACACTTACCACGACAAGTAGGGACTGTAACGACTACAGACGTGCATGTCTTAGTCAACGTCTACACTTACCACGACAAGTAGGGACTGTAACGACTACAGACGTGCATGTCTTAGTCAACGTCTACACTTACCACGACAAGTAGGGACTGTAACGACTACAGACGTGCATGTCTTAGTCAACGTCTACACTTACCACAACAAGTAGGGACTGTAACGACTACAGACGTGCATGTCTTAGTCAACGTCTACACTTACCACGACAAGTAGGGACTGTAACGACTACAGACGTGCATGTCTTAGTCAACGTCTACACTTACCACGACAAGTAGGGACTGTAACGACTACAGACGTGCATGTCTTAGTCAACGTCTACACTTACCACGACAAGTAGGGACTGTAACGACTACAGACGTGCATGTCTTAGTCAACGTCTACACTTACAAACGACAAGTAGGGACTGTAACGACTACTGACGTGCATGTCTTAGTCAACGTCTACACTTACCACGACAAGTAGGGACTGTAACGACTACAGACGTGCATGTCTTAGTCAACGTCTACACTTACCACGACAAGTAGGGACTGTAACGACTACAGACGTGCATGTCTTAGTCAACGTCTACACTTACCACGACAAGTAGGGACTGTAACGACTACAGACGTGCATGTCTTAGTCAACGTCTACACTTACATCGACAAGTAGGGACTGTAACGACTACAGACGTGCATGTCTTAGTCAACGTCTACACTTACCACGACAAGTAGGGACTGTAACGACTACAGACGTGCATGTCTTAGTCAACGTCTACACTTACCACGACAAGTAGGGACTGTAACGACTACTGACAGACGTGCATGTCTTAGTCAACGTCTACACTTACCACGACAAGTAGGGACTGTAACGACTACTGACGTGCATGTCTTAGTCAACCTCTACTCTTACATCGACAAGTAGGGACTGTAACGACTACAGACGTGCATGTCTTAGTCAACGTCTACACTTACCACGACAAGTAGGGACTGTAACGACTACAGACGTGCATGTCTTAGTCAACGTCTACACTTACATCGACAAGTAGGGACTGTAACGACTACTGACGTGCATGTCTTAGTCAACGTCTACACTTACCACGACAAGTAGGGACTGTAACGACTACAGACGTGCATGTCTTAGTCAACGTCTACACTTACATCGACAAGTAGGGACTGTAACGACTACTGACGTGCATGTCTTAGTCAACGTCTACACTTACCACGACAAGTAGGGACTGTAACGACTACTGACGTGCATGTCTTAGTCAACGTCTACACTTACATCGACAAGTAGGGACTGTAACGACTACAGACGTGCATGTCTTAGTCAACGTCTACACTTACCACGACAAGTAGGGACTGTAACGACTACAGACGTGCATGTCTTAGTCAACGTCTACACTTACCACGACAAGTAGGGACTGTAACGACTACTGACGTGCATGTCTTAGTCAACGTCTACACTTACATCGACAAGTAGGGACTGTAACGACTACAGACGTGCATGTCTTAGTCAACGTCTACACTTACCACGACAGTAGGGACTGTAACGACTACAGACGTGCATGTCTTAGTCAACGTCTACACTTACCACGACAAGTAGGGACTGTAACGACTACAGACGTGCATGTCTTAGTCAACGTCTACACTTACACGACAAGTAGGGACTGTAACGACTACTGACGTGCATGTCTTAGTCAACGTCTACACTTACAACGACAAGTAGGGACTGTAACGACTACTGACGTGCATGTCTTAGTCAACGTCTACACTTACCACGACAAAGTAGGGACTGTAACGACTACAGACGTGCATGTCTTAGTCAACGTCTACACTTACCATCGACAAGTAGGGACTGTAACGACTACAGACGTGCATGTCTTAGTCAACGTCTACACTTACATCGACAAGTAGGGACTGTAACGACTACAGACGTGCATGTCTTAGTCAACGTCTACACTTACATCGACACGTAGGGACTGTAACGACTACAGACGTGCATGTCTTAGTCAACGTCTACACTTACATCGACAAGTAGGGACTGTAACGACTACAGACGTGCATGTCTTAGTCAACGTCTACACTTACCACGACAAGTAGGGACTGTAACGACTACAGACTGACGTGCATGTCTTAGTCAACGTCTACACTTACCATCGACAAGTAGGGACTGTAACGACTACAGACGTGCATGTCTTAGTCAACGTCTACACTTACCACGACAAGTAGGGACTGTAACGACTACAGACGTGCATGTCTTAGTCAACGTCTACACTTACATCGACAAGTAGGGACTGTAACGACTACTGACGTGCATGTCTTAGTCAACGTCTACACTTACCACGACAAGTAGGGACTGTAACGACTACTGACGTGCATGTCTTAGTCAACGTCTACACTTACCACGACAAGTAGGGACTGTAACGACTACTGACGTGCATGTCTTAGTCAACGTCTACACTTACCACGACAAGTAGGGACTGTAACGACTACAGACGTGCATGTCTTAGTCAACGTCTACACTTACATCGACAAGTATGGACTGTAGCGACTACTGACGTGCATGTCTTAGTCAACGTCTACACTTACCACACAAGTAGGGACTGTAACGACTACAGACGTGCATGTCTTAGTCAACGTCTACACTTAAATCGACAAGTAGGGACTGTAACGACTACTGACGTGCATGTCTTAGTCAACGTCTACACTTACACGACATGTAGGGATCTGTAACGACTACTGACATGCATTTCTTAGTCAACGTAGACTACTTACACGAAGTAGGCATGTAACGACTAGTGACGTGCATGTCTAGTCAACTCTACTTACCATCGACAAGTAGGGACTGTAACGACTACAGACGTGCATGTCTTAGTCATGTCTACACTTCACGACAAGTAGGGACTGTAACGACTACTGACGTGCATGTCTTAGTCAACGTAGACACTTACCACGACAAGTAGGGACTGTAACGACTACAGACGTGCATGTCTTAGTCAACGTCTACACTTACATCGACAAGTAGGGACTGTAACGACTACAGACGTGCATGTCTAGTCAACGTCTACACTTACACGACAAGTAGGGACTGTAACGACTACTGACGTGCATGTCTTAGTCAACGTCTACACTTACCACGACAAGTAGGGACTGTAACGACTACAGACGTGCATGTCTTAGTCAACGTCTACACTTACCACGACAAGTAGGGACTGTAACGACTACAGACGTCATGTCTTAGTCAACGTCTACACTTACCACGACAAGTAGGGACTGTAACGACTACAGACGTGCATGTCTTAGTCAACGTCTACACTTACCACGACAAGCAGGGACTGTAACGACTACTGACGTGCATGTCTTAGTCAACGTCTACACTTACCACGACAGTAGGGACTGTAACGACTACTGACGTGCATGTCTTAGTCAACGTCTACACTTTACCACGAGTAGTAGGACTGTAACGACTACAGACGTGCATGTCTTAGTCAACGTCTACACTTACATCGACAAGTAGGGACTGTAAGACTACTGACGTGCATGTAGTCAACGTCTACACTTACCACGACAAGTAGGGACTGTAACGACTACAGACGTGCATGTCAACGTCTACACTTACCATCGACAAGTAGGGACTGTAACGACTACAGACGTGCATGTCTTAGTCAACGTCTACACTTACCACGACAAGTAGGACTGTAACGACTACGACGTGCATGTCTTAGTCAACGTCTACACTTACATCGACAAGTAGGGACTGTAGCGAGACAGACGTGCATGTCTTAGTCAACGTCTACACTTACCACAGACAAGTGGATGTAACTACACAACTACACGTACCACTTACATCGACAAGTAGGGACTGTAACGACTACTGACGTGCATGTCTTAGTCAACGTCTACACTTACCACGACAAGTAGGGACTGTAACGACTGACAGACGTGCATGTCTTAGTCAACGTCTACACTTACCACGACAAGTAGGGATTGGGACTGTAACGACTACAGACGTGCATGTCTTAGTCAACGTCTACACTTACCACGACAAGTAGGGACTGTAACGACTACTGACGTGCATGTCTTAGTCAACCTCTACTCTTACATCGACAAGTAAGGACTGTAACGACTACAGACGTGCATGTCTTAGTCAACGTCTACACTTACCACGACAAGTAGGGACTGTAACGACTACAGACGTGCATGTCTTAGTCAACGTCTACACTTACATCGACAAGTAGGGACTGTAACGACTACTGACGTGCATATCTTAGTCAACGTCTACACTTACCACGACAAGTAGTTGATGTAACGACTACTGACGTGCATGTCTTAGTTAACGTCTACACTAACCACGACATGTAGGTATTGTAACGACCACAGACGTGCATATCTTAGTCAACGTCTACACTTACTACGACAAGTAGTGGATGTAACGACTACTGACGTGCATGTCTTAGTCAACGTCTACACCTACCTCGACAAGTAGGGACTGTAACGACTACTGACGTGCATGTCTTAGTTAACGTCTACACATACATCGACAAGCATGGACTGTAACGACAAGACGTGCATGTCTTAGTCAAAGTCTACACTTACCACAAAGGGTAGGGACTGTAACGACTACAGACGTGCATATGACTTAGTCAACGTCTACACTTTAAATCGACAAGTAGGGACTGTAACGACAACATACGTGCATGTCTTAGTCAACGTCTACACTTACATCGACAAGTAGGATCTGTAACGACTACTGACATGCATGTCTTAGTCAACGTAGACACTTACCACGAAAAGTAGGGACTGTAACGACTACAGACGTGCATGTCTTAGTCAACCTCTACTCTTATATCGACAAGTAAGGACTGTTACGACTACAGACAGGCATGTCTAAGTCAATGTCTACACTTACCACGACAAGTAGGGACTGTAACGACTACAGACGTGCATGTCTAAGTCAACGTCTACACTTACCACGATAAGTAGATACTGTAACGACTGAAGACGTGTATGTCTTAGTCAACGTCTACACTTACATCGACAAGTAGAGACTGTAACGACTACTTACGTGCATATCTTAGTCAACGTCTACACTTACCACGATAAGTAGGGACTGTAACGACTGAAGACGTGCATGTCTTAGTCAACCTCTACTCTTACATCGACAAGTAAGGACTGTTACGACTACAGA
The DNA here is from genome assembly GCA_034190875.2 of Urechis unicinctus. Taxonomy (NCBI): domain Eukaryota; kingdom Metazoa; phylum Annelida; class Polychaeta; order Xenopneusta; family Urechidae; genus Urechis; species Urechis unicinctus. Next base: position 21,399 of record JAXDRA010000660.1, read on the forward strand.
CATGCATGTCTAAGTCAATGTCTACACTTACCACGACAAGTAGGGACTGTAGCGACTACTGACGTTCATGTCTTAATCAACGTCTACACTTACAACGACAAGTAGGGACTGTAATGACTACAGATGTGCATGTCTTAGTCAACATCTACACTTCCATCGACAAGTAGGGACTGTAACGACTACTGACGTGCATATCTTAGTCAACGTCTACCCTTACATCGACAAGCAGGGACTGTAACGACTACTGACTTGCATGACTTAGTCAACGTCTACACTTACAACGACAATTAGGGACTGTAACGACAACTGCCGTGCATATCTTAGTCAACGTCTACACTTACCACAAAGGGTAGGGACTGTAACGACTACAGACGTACATGACTTAGTCAACGTCTACACTTACCACGAAAAGTAGGGACTGTAACGACTACAGACGTGCATGTCTTAGTCAAACTCTACTCTTACATCGACAAGTAAGGACTGTTACGACTACAGACAGGCATGTCTAAGTCAATGTCTACACTTACCACGACAAGTAGGGACTGTAAAGACTACAGACGTGCATGTCTTAGTCAACGTCTACACCTACCACGACAAGTAGGGACTGTAACGACTACTGACGTGCATGTCTTAATCAACGTCTACACTTACAACGACAAGTAGGGACTGTAATGACTACAGATGTGCATGTCTTAGTCAACATCTACACTTCCATCGACAAGTAGGGACTGTAGCGACAACAGACGTGCATGTATTAGTCAACGTCTACACTTACCATGACAAGTAGGGACTGTAACGACTAGAGACGTGCATATCTTAGTCAACGTATATACTTACATCGACAAGTAGGGACTGTAACGACTACTGACGTGCATATCTTAGTCAGCGTCTACACTTACCACGACAAGTAGTTGACTGTAACGACTACTGACGTGCATGTCTTAGTCAACGTCTACACTACCACGACAAGTAGGGACTGTAACGACTACTGACGTGCATGTCTTAGTCAACGTCTACACTTACATCGACAAGTACTGGACTGTAACGACGTCTACTGACGTGCATGTCTTAGTCAACGTCTACACTTACCACAAGGGTAGGGACTGTAACGACTACAGACGTACATGACTTAGTCAACGTCTGCACTTAAATCGACAAGTAGGGACTGTAACGACAACATACGTGCATGTCTTAGTCAACGTCTACACTTACATCGACATGTTGTATCTGTAACGACTACTGACATGCATTTCTTAGTCAACGTAGACACTTACCACGAAAAGTAGGGACTGTAACGACTACTGACGTGCATGTCTTAGTCAACCTCTACTCTTATATCGACAAGTAAGGACTGTTACGACTACAGACAGGCATGTCTAAGTCAATGTCTACACTTACCACGACAAGTAGGGACTGTAACGACTACTGACATGCATGTCTTAGTCAACGTAGACACTTACCACGAAACGTAGGGACTGTAACGACCACAGACGTGCATGTCTTAGTCAACGTCTACACTTGCATCGAAATGTAGGGACTGTAACGTCTAAAGACGTGCATGTCTTGGTCAACGTCTACTCTTACAAAGACAAGTTGAGAATGTAAAGACTACTGACGTGCATGTATTAGTCAACGTCTACACTTACCACGACACGTAGGAACTGTAACAACTACATACGTGCATGTCTTAGTCAACGTCTACACTTACATCGACATATAGGGACTGTAACGACTACAGACGTACATCTCTTAGTCAATATCTACACTTACCACGACAAGCAGGGACTGTAACGACTACAGACGTACATCTCTTAGTCAATATCTACACTTACCACGACAAGCAGGGACTGTAACGACTACTGACGTGCATGTCTTAGTCAACGTCTACACTTACCACGACAGGTAGGGACTAACGACTACTGAAGTGCATGTCTCAGTCAACGTCTACGCTTACCACGACAGGTAGGGACTAACGACTACTGACGTGCATGTCTCAGTCAACGTCTACACTTACATCGACAAGTAGGGACTGTAGCGTCTATTGACGTGCATGTCTTAGTCAACGTCTACACTTACCACGATAAGTAGGGACTGTAACGACTACAGACGTGCATGTCTTAGTCAACGTCTACACTTACATCGACAAGTAGGGACTGTAACGACTACAGACGTGCATGTCTTAGTCAACGTCTACACTTACATCGACAAGTAGGGACTGTAGCGACTACTGACGTGCATGTCTTAGTCAACGTCTACACTTACCACGACAAGTAGGGACTGTAACGACTACAGACGTGCATGTCTTAGTCAACGTCTACACTTACCACGACGATGTAGTAGGGACTGTAACGACTACAGACGTGCATGTCTTAGTCAACGTCTACACTTACCACGACAAATAGGGACTGTAACGACTACAGACGTGCATGTCTTTGTCAACGTCTACTCTTACCAACGACAAGTAGGGACTGTAACGACTACAGACGTGCATGTCTAGTCAACGTCTACACTTACCACGACAAGTAGGGACTGTAACGACTACAGACGTGCATGTCTTAGTCAACGTCTACACTTACCACGACAAGTAGGGACTGTAACGACTACTGACGTGCATGTCTTAGTCAACGTCTACACTTACATCGACAAGTAGGGACTGTAACGACGACTGACGTGCATGTCTTAGTCAACGTCTACACTTACCACGACAAGTAGGGACTGTAACGACAACTGCCTTGCATGTCTTAGTCAACGTCTACACTTACCACAAAGGGTAGGGACTGTAACGACTACAGACGTTCATGTCTTAGTCAACGTCTACACTTACAACGATAAGTAGGGACTGTAACGACAACAGACGTGCATGTCTTAGTCAACGTCTACTCTTACATCGACAAGTAGGGACTGTAACGACTACAGACGTGCATGTCTAAGTCAATGTCTACACTTACCACGACAAGTAGGGACTGTAACGACTACAGACGTGCATGTCTTAGTCAACGTCTACACTTACCACGACAAGTAGGGACTGTAACGACTACTGACGTGCATGTCTTAGTCAACGTCTACACTTACCACGACAAGTAGGGACTGTAACGACTACAGACGTGCATGTCTTAGTCAACGTCTACACTTACACGACAAGTAGGGACTGTAACGACTACTGACGTGTATGTCTTAGTCAACGTCTACACTTACCACGACAAGTAGGGACTGTTACGACTACAGACGTGCATATCCTAGTCAATGTCTTCACTACACTTACATCGACAAAGTACAGGACTGTAACGACTACAGACGTGCATGTCTTAGTCAACGTCTACACTTACCACGACAAGTAGGGACTGTAACGACTACAGACGTGCATGTCATGTCTTAGTCAACGTCTACACTTACCACGACAAGTAGGGACTGTAACGACTACTACAGACGTGCATGTCTTAGTCAACGTCTACACTTACCACGACAAGTAGGGACTGTGTAACGACTACAGACGTGCATGTCTTAGTCAACGTCTACACTTACCATCGACAAGTAGGGACTGTAACGACTACAGACGTGCATGTCTTAGTCAACGTCTACACTTACCACGACATGTAGGTATTGTAACGACCACAGACGTGCATATCTTAGTCAACGTCTACACTTACATACGACAAGTAGTGGATGTAACGACTACTGACGTGCATGTCTTAGTCAACGTCTACACCTACCTCGACAAGTAGGGACTGTAACGACTACTGACGTGCATGTCTTAGTTAACGTCTACACATACATCGACAAGTATGGACTGTAGCGACAACTGCCGTGCATGTCTTAGTCAAAGTTTACACTTACCACAAAGGGTAGGGACTGTAACGACTACAGACGTACATGACTTAGTCAACGTCTACACTTAAATCGACAAGTAGGGACTGTAACGACAACATACGTGCATGTCTTAGTCAACGTCTACACTTACATCGACATGTAGGATCTGTAACGACTACTGACATGCATGTCTTAGTCAACGTAGACACTTACCACGAAAAGTAGGGACTGTAACGACTACAGACGTGCATGTCTTAGTCAACCTCTACTCTTATATCGACAAGTAAGGACTGTTACGACTACAGACAGGCATGTCTAAGTCAATGTCTACACTTACCACGACAAGTAGGGACTGTAACGACTACTGACGTGCATGTCTTAGTCAACGTCTACACTTACCACGAAACGTAGGGACTGTAACGACCACAGACGTGCATGTCTTAGTCAACGTCTACACTTGCATCGAAATGTAGGGACTGTAACGTCTAAAGACGTGCATGTCTTGGTCAACGTCTACTCTTACAAAGACAAGTTGAGAATGTAAAGACTACTGACGTGCATGTATTAGTCAACGTCTACACTTACCACGACACGTAGGAACTGTAACAACTACATACGTGCATGTCTTAGTCAACGTCTACACTTACATCGACATATAGGGACTGTAACGACTACAGACGTACATCTCTTAGTCAATATCTACACTTACCACGACAAGCAGGGACTGTAACGACTACAGACGTACATCTCTTAGTCAATATCTACACTTACCACGACAAGCAGGGACTGTAACGACTACTGACGTGCATGTCTTAGTCAACGTCTACACTTACCACGACAGGTAGGGACTAACGACTACTGACGTGCATGTCTCAGTCAACGTCTACACTAACCACGACATGTAGGTATTGTAACGACTACACCTGTGCATGTCTTACAACGTCTACTCTTACCACGACAAATAGGAACTGTAACAACTACAGACGTGCATGTCTTTGTCAACGTCTACTCTTACCATGACAAGTAGTGACTGTAACGACTACAGACGTGCATGTCTAAGTCAACGTCTACACTTACCACGATAAGTAGGGACTGTAACGACTGAAGACGTGCATGTCTTAGTCAACGTCTACACTTACCACGACAAGTAGGTACTGTAACAACTACAGACGTGCATATCTAAGTCAACGTCTACACTTACATCGACAAGTAAGGACTGTAACGACTACTGAATTGTATGTCTTAGTCAACGTCTACACTTATCACGACGAGTAGGGACTGTTACGACTACAGACGTGCATATCCTAGTCAATGTCTTCACTTACATCGTAAAGTAGGTACTGTAAGCGACTACAGACGTGCATGATTTTGTCAACGTCTACACTTACACGACAAGTAGGGACTGTAACGACTACAGACGGTCATGTTTTAGTCAACATCTACACTTACCACGACAAAACAGGGACTGTAAACGACTACTGACGTGCATGTCTTAGTCAGCATCTACACTTACCACGACAAGTAGGGACTGTAACGACTACTGACGTGCATGTCGTTGTCAACGTGTACACTTACCATGACAAGTAGTGACTGTAACGACTACAGACGTACATGTCTTAGTCAACGTATACACTTACTATCGACAAGTAGGGACTGTAACGACTACAGACGTGCATGTCTAAGTCAACGTCTACACTTACCACAATAAGTAGGGACTGTAACGACTGAAGACGTGCATGTCTTAGTCAACGTCTACACTTACCACGACAAGTAGGGACTGTAACGACTACTGACGTGCATGTCTTAATCAACGTCTACACTTACAACGACAAGTAGGGACTGTAATGACTACAGATGTGCATGTCTTAGTCAACATCTACACTTCCATCGACAAGTAGGGACTGTAGCGACAACAGACGTGCATGTATTAGTCAACGTCTACACTTACCATGACAAGTAGGGACTGTAACGACTAGAGACGTGCATATCTTAGTCAACGTATATACTTACATCGACAAGTAGGGACTGTAACGACTACTGAGGTGCATATCTTAGTCAGCGTCTACACTTACCACGACAAGTAGTTGATGTAACGACTACTGACGTGCATGTCTTAGTCAACGTCTACACCTACCACGACAAGTAGGGACTGTAACGACTACTGACGTGCATGTCTTAGTTAACGTCTACACTTACATCGACAAGCAGGGACTGTAACGAATACTGACGTGCATGTCTTAGTTAACGTCTACACATACATCGACAAGTATGGACTGTAGCGACAACTGCCGTGCATGTCTTAGTCAAAGTTTACACTTACCACAAAGGGTAGGGACTGTAACGACTACAGACGTACATGACTTAGTCAACGTCTGCACTTAAATCGACAAGTAGGGACTGTAACGACAACATACGTGCATGTCTTAGTCAACGTCTACACTTACATCGACATGTAGGATCTGTAACGACTACTGACATGCATTTCTTAGTCAACGTAGACACTTACCACGAAAAGTAGGGACTGTAACGACTACTGACGTGCATGTCTTAGTCAACCTCTACTCTTATATCGACAAGTAAGGACTGTTACGACTACAGACAGGCATGTCTAAGTCAATGTCTACACTTACCACGACAAGTAGGGACTGTAACGACTACTGACATGCATGTCTTAGTCAACGTAGACACTTACCACGAAACGTAGGGACTGTAACGACCACAGACGTGCATGTCTTAGTCAACGTCTACACTTGCATCGAAATGTAGGGACTGTAACGTCTAAAGACGTGCATGTCTTGGTCAACGTCTACTCTTACAAAGACAAGTTGAGAATGTAAAGACTACTGACGTGCATGTATTAGTCAACGTCTACACTTACCACGACACGTAGGAACTGTAACAACTACATACGTGCATGTCTTAGTCAACGTCTACACTTGCATCGACATATAGGGACTGTAACGACTACAGACGTACATCTCTTAGTCAATATCTACACTTACCACGACAAGCAGGGACTGTAACGACTACAGACGTACATCTCTTAGTCAATATCTACACTTACCACGACAAGCAGGGACTGTAACGACTACTGACGTGCATGTCTTAGTCAACGTCTACACTTACCACGACAGGTAGGGACTAACGACTACTGACGTGCATGTCTCATTCAACGTCTACACTAACCACGACATGTAGGTATTGTAACGACTACACCTGTGCATGTCTTACAACGTCTACTCTTACCACGACAAATAGGAACTGTAACAACTACAGACGTGCATGTCTTAGTCAACGTCTACTCTTACCATGACAAGTAGTGACTGTAACGACTACAGACGTACATGTCTTAGTCAACGTATACACTTACCATGACAAGTAGGGACTGTAACGACTACAGACGTGCATGTCTAAGTCAACGTCTACACTTACCACGATAAGTAGGGACTGTAACGACTGAAGACGTGCATGTCTTAGTCAACATCTACACTTACCACGACAAGTAGGTACTGTAACAACTACAGACGTGCATATCTTAGTCAACGTCTACACTTACATCGACAAGTAAGGACTGTAACGACTACTGAATTGTATGTCTTAGTCAACGTCTACACTTATCACGACGAGTAGGGTCTGTTACGACTACAGACGTGCATATCCTAGTCAATGTCTTCACTTATATCGACATGTAGGTACTGTAAAGCCTACAGACGTGCATGATTTTGTCAACGTCTACACTTAGCACTACAAGTAGGGACTGTAACGACTACAGACGGTCATCTTTTAGTCAACATCTACACTTACCACGACAAACAGGGACTGTAACGACTACTGACGTGCATGTCGTAGTCAACATCTACACTTACCACGACAAGTAGGTTCAGTAACGACTACTGACGTGCATGTCGTTGTCAACGTGTACACTTACCACGACAAGTAGGGACTGTAACGACTAATGACGTGCATGTCTTAGTCAACGTGTACACTTACCACGACAAGTAGGGACTGTAACGACTAGAGACTTGCATATCTTTGTCAAAGTGTATACTTACCACGACAAGTAGGGAATGTAACGACAACAGACGTGCATGTCCTAGTCAATGTCTTCACTTACATCGACATGTAGGAACTTAAACGACTACAACCGTACATCTCGTAGTCAACATCTACACTTACCACGACAAGCAGGGACTGTAACGACTACTGACGTGCATGTCTTAGTCAACGTCTACACTTACCACGACAGGTAGGGACTAACGACTACTGACGTGCATGTCTCAGTCAACGTCTACACTTACCACGACAGGTAGGGACTAACGACTACTGACGTGCATGTCTCAGTCAACGTCTACACTTACATCGACAAGTAGGGACTGTAGCGTCTATTGACGTGCATGTCTTAGTCAACGTCTACACTTACCACGATAAGTAGGGACTGTAACGACTACTGACGTGCATGTCTTAGTCAACATCTGCACTTACCCACAACAGGTAGGGACTGTTACGACTACAGACGTGCATGTCTTAGTCAACGTCTACACTTACATCGACAAGTAGGGACTGTAGCGTCTATTGACGTGCATGTCTTAGTCAATGTCTACACTTACCACGATAAGTAGGGACTGTAACGACTACAGACGCGCATGTCTTAGTTAACGTCTACACTAACCACGACATGTAGGTATTGTAACGACTACACCTGTGCATGTCTTACAACGTCTACTGTTACCACGACAAATTGGAACTGTAACAACTACAGACGTGCATGTCTTAGTCAACGTCTACTCTTACCATGACAAGTAGTGACTGTAACGACTACAGACGTACATGTCTTAGTCAACGTATACACTTACCATGACAAGTAGGGACTGTAACGACTACAGACGTGCATGTCTAAGTCAACGTCTACACTTACCACGATAAGTAGGGACTGTAACGACTGAAGACGTGCATGTCTTAGTCAACGTCTACACTTACCACGACAAGTAGGTACTGTAACAACTACAGACGTGCATATCTTAGTCAACGTCTACACTTACATCGACAAGTAAGGACTGTAACGACTACTGAATTGTATGTCTTAGTCAACGTCTACACTTTCCACGACAAGTAGGGACTGTAACGACTACAGACGTGCATGTCTTTGTCAATGTCTGCACTTACCACGACAAGTAGGGACTGTAACGACTACAGACATGCATGTCTTAGTCAACGTCTGCACTTACCACGACAAGTAGGGACTGTAACGACTACAGATGTGCATATCTTAGTCAACGTCTACACTTACCACGACAAAAAGGGACTATAACGATTACAGACGTGCATTTCTAAGTCAATGTTTACACTTACATCGAAAGGTAGGGGCTGTAACGACTACTGACCCCCATATCTTAGTCAACGTCTACACTTACATCGACAAGCAGGGACTGTAACGACTACTGACGTGCATGTCTTAGTTATCATCTACACTTACATCGACAAGTAGGGACTGTAGCGATTACTGACTTGCATGTTTTAGTCAACATCTTCACTTACAACGATAAGTAGGGACTGTAACGACTACTGACATGCATGTCTTAGTCAACGTCTTCACTTACCACAACAAGCAGGGACTGTAACGACTACTGACGTGAATGTCTTGGTCAGCGTCTACACTTACCACGACAAGCAGGGACTGTAACGACAGCTGACGTACATGTCTTAGTCAACGTCTACACCCACCACGACATGTACGGGCTGTAACGACTACTGACGTGCATGTCTTTGTCAACGTCTACACTTACATCGACATGTAGGAACTGTAACGACTACAGACGTACATCTCTTAGTCAACCTCTACTCTTACCACGACAAGTAGGGACTGTAACGAATACAGACGTACAAGTCTTAGTTTAACGTCTACACTTACTATGACAAGTAGGGACTGTAACGACTACTGACGTGCATGTCTTAGTCAACGTCTAGGCTTACCACCACAGGTAGGGACTGTAACGACTACAAACTAGCCTGTCTTAGTCAAAGTCTACACTTACCACGACATGTAGGGTCTGTAACGACTACACACGTGCATGTCTCAGTCAACGTCTACACTTTCCACGACAGGTAGGGACTAACGACTAGAGACGTGCATTTCTTACTCAACGTCTACACTTATATCGAAAAGTAGGGACTGTAACGACTACAGACAGAATGTCTTAATCAACGTATACACTTGCATCGACATGAAGGGACTGTAAAGACTACAGACGTGCATGTCTTCGTCAACGTCTACACTTACATCGACAAGTATGGACTGTAACGACTACTGAATTGCATGTTTTAGACAGTTCTACACTTACCACGAAATGTAGGGACTGTAACGACTACTTACGTGCATGTCTTAGTCAACGTCTACACTTACCACGACAAGTAGGGACTGTAACGACTAATGTCGTGCATGTCTTAGTCAACGTGTACACTTACCACGACAAGTAGGGACTGTAACGACTAGAGACGTGCATGTCTTTGTCAAAGTGTACACTTACCACGACAAGTAGGGTATGTAACGACTAATGAGGTGCATGTTTTAGTCAACATCTACACTTACCACGACAAGTAGGGACTGTAACGACTACAGACGTGCATGTCTTTGTCAACGTCTACACTTACATCGACATGTAGGAACTGTAACGACTACAGACGTACATCTCTTAGTCAACATCTACTCTTACCACGACAAGTAGGGACTGTAACGAATACAGACGTACAAGTCTTAGTTTAACGTCTACACTTACTATGACAAGTAGGGACTGTAACGACTACTGACGTGCATGTCTTAGTCAACGTCTACACCTACCACGACAAGTAGGTTCAGTAACGACTACTGACGTGCATGTCGTTGTCAACGTGTACACTTACCACGACAAGTAGGGACTGTAACGACTAATGACGTGCATGTCTTAGTCAACGTGTACACTTACCACGACAAGTAGGGACTGTAACGACTAGAGACGTGCATGTCTTTGTCAAAGTGTATACTTACCACGACAAATAGGGAATGTAACGACAACAGACGTGCATGTCTTAGTCAACGTCTACTCTTACCACGATTAGATGGAACTGTAACGACTACAGACGTGCATGTCTTAGTCAACGTCTACACTTACATCGACAAGTAGGGACTGTAACGACTACTGACGTGCTTGTCTTAGTCAACGTCTACACTTACCACGACAAGAAGGGACTATAACGATTACAGACGTGCATTTCTAAGTCAATGTTTACACTTACATCGAAATGTAGGGGCTGTAACGACTACTGCCGCGCATATCTTAGTCAACGTCTACACTTACATCGACAAAGTAGGGACTGTAACGACTACTGACGTGCATGTCTTAGTCAACGTCTACACTTACCACAACATGTCTTAGTCAACGTGTACACTTACCACGACAAGTAGGGACTGTAACGACTAGAGACGTGCATGTCTTTGTCAAAGTGTATACTTACCACGACAAAAAGGGAATGTAACGACAACAGACGTGCATGTCTTAGTCAACGTCTACTCTTACCACGATTAGATGGAACTGTAACGACTACAGACGTGCATGTCTTAGTCAACGTCTACACTTACATCGACAAGTAGGGACTGTAACGACTACTGACGTGCTTGTCTTAGTCAACGTCTACACTTACCACGACAAGAAGGGACTATAACGATTACAGACGTGCATTTCTAAGTCAATGTTTACACTTACATCGAAATGTAGGGGCTGTAACGACTACTGCCGCGCATATCTTAGTCAACGTCTACACTTACATCGACAAAGTAGGGACTGTAACGACTACTGACGTGCATGTCTTAGTCAACGTCTACACTTACCACAACAAGCAGGGACTGTAACGACTACTGACGTGAATGTCTTGGTCAACGTCTACACTTACCACGACAAGCAGGGACTGTAACGACTACTGACGTGCATGTCTTAGTCAACGTCTACACTTACCACAACAAGCAGGGACTGTAACGACTACTGACGTGAATGTCTTGGTCAACGTCTACACTTACCACGACAAGCAGGGACTGTAACGACAGCTGACGTACATGTCTTAGTCAACGTCTACACCCACCACGACATGTACGGGATGTAACGACTACTGACGTGCATGTCTTAGTCAACGTCTACACTTACCACGACAAGTAGGGACTGTAACGACTACTGACGTGCATGTCTTAGTCAACGTCTACTCTTACAAAGACAAGTAGGGAATGTAACGATTACTGAGGTTCATGTCTTAGTCAGCGTCTACACTTACCACGATAAGTAGGTACTGTAACGACTACAGACGTGCATGTCTTCGTCAACGTCTACACTTACATCGACAAGTATGGACTGTAACGACTACTGAATTGCATGACTTAGACAGTTCTACACTTACCACGAAATGTAGGGACTGTAACGACTACTGACGTGCATGTCTTAGTCAACGTCTACACTTACATCGACAAGTAGGGTCTGTAACGACTGCTGATGTGCATGTCTTAGTCAATGTCTACACATACCACGACAAGTAGGGACTATAACGACTACAGACATGCATGTCTTTGTCAATGTGTGCACATACCACGACAAGTAGGTACTGTAACGACTACAGACGTGCATGTCTTAGTCAACGTCTACTCTTTCCACGACAAGTAGGGACTGTAACGACTACAGACGTGCATGTCTTTGTCAATGTCTGCACTTACCACGACAAGTAGGGACTGTAACGACTACAGACATGCATGTCTTAGTCAACGTCTGCACTTACCACGACAAGTAGGGACTGTAACGACTACAGATGTGCATATCTTAGTCAACGTCTACACTTACCACGACAAGAAGGGACTATAACGATTACAGACGTGCATTTCTAAGTCAATGTTTACACTTACATCGAAAAGTAGGGGCTGTAACGACTACTGACGTCCATATCTTAGTCAACGTCTACACTTACATCGACAAGCAGGGACTGTAACGACTACTGACGCGCATGTCTTAGTTATCATCTACACTTACATCGACAAGTAGGGACTGTAGCGATTACTGACTTGCATGTTTTAGTCAACATCTTCACTTACAACGATAAGTAGGGACTGTAACGACTACTGACGTGCATGTCTTAGTCAACGTCTTCACTTACCACAACAAGCAGGGACTGTAACGACTACTGACGTGAATGTCTTGGTCAACGTCTACACTTACCACGACAAGCAGGGACTGTAACGACAGCTGACGTACATGTCTTAGTCAACGTCTACACCCACCACGACATGTACGGGCTGTAACGACTACTGACGCGCATGTCTTAGTCAACGTCTACTCTTACAAAGACAAGTAGGGAATGTAACGATTACTGAGGTTCATGTCTTAGTCAGCGTCTACACTTACCACGATAAGTAGGTACTGTAACGACTACAGACGTGCATGTCTTCGTCAACGTCTACACTTACATCGACAAGTATGGACTGTAACGACTACTGAATTGCATGTCTTAGACAGTTCTACACTTACCACGAAATGTAGGGACTGTAACGACTACAGACGGTCATCTTTTAGTCAACATCTACACTTACCACGACAAACAGGGACTGTAACGACTACTGACGTGCATGTCTTAGTCAGCATCTACACTTACCACGACAAGTAGGTTCTGTAACGACTACTGACGTGCATGTCGTTGTCAACGTGTACACTTACCATGACAAGTAGTGACTGTAACGACTACAGACGTACATGTCTTAGTCAACGTATACACTTACTATGACAAGTAGGGACTGTAACGACTACAGACGTGCATGCCTAAGTCAACGTCTACACTTACCACGATAAGAAGGGTCTGTAACGACTGAAGACGTGCATGTCTTAGTCAACGTCTACACTTACCACGACAAGTAGTGGATGTAACGACTACTGACGTGCATGTCTTAATCAACGTCTACACTTACAACGACAAGTAGGGACTGTAATGACTACAGATGGGCATGTCTTAGTCAACATCTACACTTCCATCGACAAGTAGGGACTGTAGCGACAACAGACGTGCATGTATTAGTCAACGTCTACACTTACCATGACAAGTAGGGACTGTAACGACTAGAGACGTGCATATCTTAGTCAACGTATATACTTACATCGACAAGTAGGGACTGTAACGACTACTGAGGTGCATATCTTAGTCAGCGTCTACACTTACCACGACAAGTAGTTGATGTAACGACTACTGACGTGCATGTCTTAGTCAACGTCTACACCTACCACGACAAGTAGGGACTGTAACGACTACTGACGTGCATGTCTTAGTTAACGTCTACACTTACATCGACAAGCAGGGACTGTAACGAATACTGACGTGCATGTCTTAGTTAACGTCTACACATACATCGACAAGTATGGACTATAGCGACAACTGCCGTGCATGTCTTAGTCAAAGTTTACACTTACCACAAAGGGTAGGTACTGTAACGACTACAGACGTACATGACTTAGTCAACGTCTGCACTTAAATCGACAAGTAGGGACTGTAACGACAACATACGTGCATGTCTTAGTCAACGTCTACACTTACATCGACATGTAGGATCTGTAACGACTACTGACATGCATTTCTTAGTCAACGTAGACACTTACCACGAAAAGTAGGGACTGTAACGACTACTGACGTGCATGTCTTAGTCAACCTCTACTCTTATATCGACAAGTAAGGACTGTTACGACTACAGACAGGCATGTCTAAGTCAATGTCTACACTTACCACGACAAGTAGGGACTGTAACGACTACTGACATGCATGTCTTAGTCAACGTAGACACTTACCACGAAACGTAGGGACTGTAACGACCACAGACGTGCATTTCTTAGTCAACGTCTACACTTGCATCGAAATGTAGGGACTGTAACGTCTAAAGACGTGCATGTCTTGGTCAACGTCTACTGTTACAAAGACAAGTTGAGAATGTAAAGACTACATACGTGCATGTCTTAGTCAACGTCTACACTTACATCGACATATAGGGACTGTAACGACTACAGACGTACATCTCTTAGTCAATATCTACACTTACCACGACAAGCAGGGACTGTAACGACTACAGACGTACATCTCTTAGTCAATATCTACACTTACCACGACAAGCAGGGACTGTAACGACTACTGACGTGCATGTCTTAGTCAACGTCTACACTTACCACGACAGGTAGGGACTAACGACTACTGACGTGCATGTCTCAGTCAACGTCTACACTAACCACGACATGTAGGTATTGTAACGACTACACCTGTGCATGTCTTACAACGTCTACTCTTACCACGACAAATAGGAACTGTAACAACTACAGACGTGCATGTCTTAGTCAACGTCTACTCTTACCATGACAAGTAGTGACTGTAACGACTACAGACGTACATGTCTTAGTCAACGTATACACTTACCATGACAAGTAGGGACTGTAACGACTACAGACGTGCATGTCTAAGTCAACGTCTACACTTACCACGATAAGTAGGGACTGTAACGACTGAAGACGTGCATGTCTTAGTCAACGTCTACACTTACCACGACAAGTAGGTACTGTAACAACTACAGACGTGCATATCTTAGTCAGCGTCTACACTTACATCGACAAGTAAGGACAGTAACGACTACTGAATTGTATGTCTTAGTCAACGTCTACACTTATCACGACGAGTAGGGTCTGTTACGACTACAGACGTGCATATCCTAGTCAATGTCTTCACTTACATCGACATGTAGGTACTGTAAAGCCTACAGACGCGCATGATTTTGTCAACGTCTACACTTAGCACTACAAGTAGGGACTGTAACGACTACAGACGGTCATCTTTTAGTCAACATCTACACTTACCACGACAAACAGGGACTGTAACGACTACTGACGTGCATGTCTTAGTCAGCATCTACACTTACCACGACAAGTAGGTTCTGTAACGACTACTGACGTGCATGTCGTTGTCAACGTGTACACTTACCATGACAAGTAGTGACTGTAACGACTACAGACGTACATGTCTTAGTCAACGTATACACTTACCATGACAAGTAGGGACTGTAACGACTACAGACGTGCATGTCTATGTCAACGTCTACACTTACCACGATAAGTAGGGACTGTAACGACTGAAGACGTGCATGTCTTAGTCAACGTCTACACTTACCACGACAAGTAGTGGATGTAACGACTACTGACGTGCATGTCTTAGTCAACGTCTACACTTGCCACGACAAGTAGGTACTGTAACAACTACAGACGTGCATGTCTTAGTCAACGTCTACACTTACATCGACAAGTAAGGACTGTAACGACTACTGAATTGTATGTCTTAGTCAACGTCTACACTTATCACGACAAGTAGGGACAGTTACGACTACAGACGTGCATGTCCTAGTCAATGTCTTCACTTACATCGACATATAGGGACTGTAACGACTACAGACGTACATCTCTTAGTCAACATCTACACTTACCACGACAAGCAGGGACTGTTACGACTACTGACGTGCATGTCTTAGTCAACGTCTACACTTACCACGACAAGTAGGGACTGTAACGACTAATGACGTGCATGTCTTAGTCAACGTGTACACTTACCACGACAAGTAGGGACTGTAACGACTAGAGACGTGCATGTCTTTGTCAAATTGTACACTTACCACGACAAGTAGGGTATGTAACGACTAATGAGGTGCATGTTTTAGTCAACATCTACACTTACCACGACAAGTAGGGACTGTAACGACTACAGACGTGCATGTCTTTGTCAACGTCTACACTTACCACGACAAGTAGGGACTGTAACGACAACAGATGTGCATGTCCTAGTCAATGTCTTCACTTTCATCGACATGTAGGAACTGTAACGACTACAGACGTACATCTCTTAGTCAACATCTACTCTTACCACGACAAGTAGGGACTGTAACGAATACAGACGTACAAGTCTTAGTTTAACGTCTACACTTACTATGACAAGTAGGGACTGTAACGACCACTGACGTGCATGTCTTAGTGAACGTCTAGGCTTACCACCACAGGTAGGGACTGTAACGACTACAAACTAGCCTGTCTTAGTCAAAGTCTACACTTACCACGACATGTAGGGTCTGTAACGACTACAGACGTGCATGTCTTAGTCAACGTCTACACTTACCACGACAGGTAGGGACTAACGACTACAGACGTGAATGTCTCAGTCAACGTCTACACTTACATCGACATGTAGGGACTGTAGCGTCTACTGACGTGCATGTCTTAGTCAACGTCTACACTTACCACGATAAGTAGGGACTGTAACGACTAGAGACGTGCATTTCTTACTCAACGTCTACACTTACATCGAAAAGTAGGGACTGTAACGACTACTGACGCGCATATCTTAGTCAACGTCTACACTTACATCGACATATAGGGACTGTAACGACTACAGACGGAATGTCTTAATCAACGTATACACTTGCATCGACATGAAGGGACTGTAAAGACTACAGACGTGCATGTTTTTGTCAACGTCTACACTTAGCACTACAAGTAGGGACTGTAACGACTACAGACGGTCATCTTTTAGTCAACATCTACACTTACCACGACAAACAGGGACTGTAACGACTACTGACGTGCATGTCTTAGTCAACATCTACACTTACCACGACAAGTAGGTTCAGTAACGACTACTGACGTGCATGTCGTTGTCAACGTGTACACTTACCACGACAAGTAGGGACTGTAACGACTAATGACGTGCATGTCTTAGTCAACGTGTACACTTACCACGACAAGTAGGGACTGTAACGACTAGAGACGTGCATGTCTTTGTCAAAGTGTATACTTACCACGACAAGTAGGGAATGTAACGACAACAGACGTGCATGTCCTAGTCAATGTCTTCACTTACATCGACATGTAGGAACTTAAACGACTACAAACGTACATCTCGTAGTCAACATCTACACTTACCACGACAAGCAGGGACTGTAACGACTACTGACGTGCATGTCTTAGTCAACGTCTACACTTACCACGACAGGTAGGGACTAACGACTACTGACGTGCATGTCTCAGTCAACGTCTACACTTACCACGACAGGTAGGGACTAACGACTACTGACGTGCATGTCTCAGTCAACGTCTACACTTACATCGACAAGTAGGGACTGTAGCGTCTATTGACGTGCATGTCTTAGTCAACGTCTACACTTACCACGATAAGTAGGGACTGTAACGACTACTGACGTGCATGTCTTAGTCAACATCTGCACTTACCACAACAGGTAGGGACTGTTACGACTACAGACGTGCATGTCTTAGTCAACGTCTTCACTTACATCGACAAGTAGGGACTGTAGCGTCTATTGACGTGCATGTCTTAGTCAATGTCTACACTTACCACGATAAGTAGGGACTGTAACGACTACAGACGCGCATGTCTTAGTTAACGTCTACACTAACCACGACATGTAGGTATTGTAACGACTACACCTGTGCATGTCTTACAACGTCTACTGTTACCACGACAATTTGGAACTGTAACAACTACAGACGTGCATGTCTTAGTCAACGTCTACTCTTACCATGAAAAGTAGTGACTGTAACGACTACAGACGTACATGTCTTAGTCAACGTATACACTTACCATGACAAGTAGGGACTGTAACGACTACAGACGTGCATGTCTAAGTCAACGTCTACACTTACCACGATAAGTAGGGACTGTAACGACTGAAGACGTGCATGTCTTAGTCAACGTCTACACTTACCACGACAAGTAGGTACTGTAACAACTACAGACGTGCATATCTTAGTCAACGTCTACACTTACATCGACAAGTAAGGACTGTAACGACTACTGAATTGTATGTCTTAGTCAACGTCTACACTTTCCACGACAAGTAGGGACTGTAACGACTACAGACGTGCATGTCTTTGTCAATGTCTGCACTTACTACGACAAGTAGGGACTGTAACGACTACAGACATGCATGTCTTAGTCAACGTCTGCACTTACCACGACAAGTAGGGACTGTAACAACTACAGATGTGCATATCTTAGTCAACGTCTACACTTACCACGACAAGAAGGGACTATAACGATTACAGACGTGCATTTCTAAGTCAATGTTTACACTTACATCGAAAAGTAGGGGCTGTAACGACTACTGACGCGCATATCTTAGTCAACGTCTACACTTACATCGACAAGCAGGGACTGTAACGACTACTGACGTGCATGTCTTAGTTATCATCTACACTTACATCGACAAGTAGGGACTGTAGCGATTACTGACTTGCATGTTTTAGTCAACATCTTCAATTACAACGATAAGTAGGGACTGTAACGACTACTGACGTGCATGTCTTAGTCAACGTCTTCACTTACCACAACAAGCAGGGACTGTAACGACTACTGACGTGAATGTCTTGGTCAGCGTCTACACTTACCACGACAAGCAGGGACTGTAACGACAGCTGACGTACATGTCTTAGTCAACGTCTACACCCACCACGACATGTACGGGCTGTAACGACTACTGACGTGCATGTCTTAGTCAACGTCTACACTTACCACGACAAGTAGGGACTGTAACGACTACTGACGTGCATGTCTTAGTCAACGTCTACTCTTACAAAGACAAGTAGGGAATGTAACGATTACTGAGGTTCATGTCTTAGTCAGCGTCTACACTTACCACGATAAGTAGGTACTGTAACGACTACAGACGTGCATGTCTTCGTCAACGTCTACACTTACATCGACAAGTATGGACTGTAACGACTACTGAATTGCATGTCTTAGACAGTTCTACACTTACCACGAAATGTAGGGACTGTAACGACTACTGACGTGCATGTCTTAGTCAACGTCTACACTTACCACGACAAGTAGGGACTGTAACGACTAATGACGTGCATGTCTTAGTCAACGTCTACACTTACCACGACAAGTAGGGACTGTAACGACTAGAGACGTGCATGTCTTTGTCAAAGTGTATACTTACCACGACAAATAGGGAATGTACCGACAACAGACGTGCATGTCTTAGTCAACGTCTACTCTTACCACGATTAGATGGAACTGTAACGACTACAGACGTGCATGTCTTAGTCAACGTCTACACTTACATCGACAAGTAGGGACTGTAACGACTACTGACGTGCTTGTCTTAGTCAACGTCTACACTTACCACGACAAGAAGGGACTATAACGATTACAGACGTGCATTTCTAAGTCAATGTTTACACTTACATCGAAATGTAGGGGCTGTAACGACTACTACCGCGCATATCTTAGTCAACGTCTACACTTACATCGACAAAGTAGGGACTGTAACGACTACTGACGTGCATGTCTTAGTCAACGTCTACACTTACCACAACATGTCTTAGTCAACGTGTACACTTACCACGACAAGTAGGGACTGTAACGACTAGAGACGTGCATGTCTTTGTCAAAGTGTATACTTACCACGACAAATAGGGAATGTAACGACAACAGACGTGCATGTCTTAGTCAACGTCTACTCTTACCACGATTAGATGGAACTGTAACGACTACAGACGTGCATGTCTTAGTCAACGTCTACACTTACATCGACAAGTAGGGACTGTAACGACTACTGACGTGCTTGTCTTAGTCAACGTCTACACTTACCACGACAAGAAGGGACTATAACGATTACAGACGTGCATTTCTAAGTCAATGTTTACACTTACATCGAAATGTAGGGGCTGTAACGACTACTGCCGCGCATATCTTAGTCAACGTCTACACTTACATCGACAAAGTAGGGACTGTAACGACTACTGACGTGCATGTCTTAGTCACCGTCTACACTTACCACAACAAGCAGGGACTGTAACGACTACTGACATGCATGTCTTAGTCAACGTAGACACTTACCACGAAACGTAGGGACTGTAACGACCACAGACGTGCATGTCTTAGTCAACGTCTACACTTGCATCGAAATGTAGGGACTGTAACGTCTAAAGACGTGCATGTCTTGGTCAACGTCTACTGTTACAAAGACAAGTTGAGAATGTAAAGACTACATACGTGCATGTCTTAGTCAACGTCTACACTTACATCGACATATAGGGACTGTAACGACTACAGACGTACATCTCTTAGTCAATATCTACACTTACTACGACAAGCAGGGACTGTAACGACTACAGACGTACATCTCTTAGTCAATATCTACACTTACCACGACAAGCAGGGACTGTAACGACTACTGACGTGCATGTCTTAGTCAACGTCTACACTTACCACGACAGGTAGGGACTAACGACTACTGACGTGCATGTCTCAGTCAACGTCTACACTAACCACGACATGTAGGTATTGTAACGACTACACCTGTGCATGTCTTACAACGTCTACTCTTACCACGACAAATAGGAACTGTAACAACTACAGACGTGCATGTCTTAGTCAACGTCTACTCTTACCATGACAAGTAGTGACTGTAACGACTACAGACGTACATGTCTTAGTCAACGTATACACTTACCATGACAAGTAGGGACTGTAACGACTACAGACGTGCATGTCTAAGTCAACGTCTACACTTACCACGATAAGTAGGGACTGTAACGACTGAAGACGTGCATGTCTTAGTCAACGTCTACACTTACCACGACAAGTAGGTACTGTAACAACTACAGACGTGCATATCTTAGTCAACGTCTACACTTACATCGACAAGTAAGGACTGTAACGACTACTGAATTGTATGTCTTAGTCAACGTCTACACTTATCACGACGAGTAGGGTCTGTTACGACTACAGACGTGCATATCCTAGTCAATGTCTTCACTTACATCGACATGTAGGTACTGTAAAGCCTACAGACGTGCATGATTTTGTCAACGTCTACACTTAGCACTACAATTAGGGACTGTAACGACTACAGACGGTCATCTTTTTAGTCAACATCTACACTTACCACGACAAACAGGGACTGTAACGACTACTGACGTGCATGTCTTAGTCAGCATCTACACTTACCACGACAAGTAGGTTCTGTAACGACTACTGACGTGCATGTCGTTGTCAACGTGTACACTTACCATGACAAGTAGTGACTGTAACGACTACAGACGTACATGTCTTAGTCAACGTATACACTTACCATGACAAGTAGGGACTGTAACGACTACAGACGTGCATGCCTAAGTCAACGTCTACACTTACCACGATAAGAAGGGACTGTAACGACTGAAGACGTGCATGTCTTAGTCAACGTCTACACTTACCACGACAAGTAGTGGATGTAACGACTACTGACGTGCATGTCTTAGTAAACTTCTACACTTACCACGACAAATAGGAACTGTAACAACTACAGACGTGCATGTCTTAGTCAACGTCTACTCTTACCATGACAAGTAGTGACTGTAACGACTACAGACGTACATGTCTTAGTCAACGTATACACTTACCATGACAAGTAGGGACTGTAACGACTACAGACGTGCATGTCTAAGTCAACGTCTACACTTACCACGATAAGTAGGGACTGTAACGACTGAAGACGTGCATGTCTTAGTCAACGTCTACACTTACCACGACAAGTAGTGGATGTAACGACTACTGACGTGCATGTCTTAGTCAACGTCTACACTTGCCATGACAAGTAGGTACTGTAACAACTACAGACGTGCATGTCTTAGTCAACGTCTACACTTACATCGACAAGTAAGGACTGTAACGACTACTGAATTGTATGTCTTAGTCAACGTCTACACTTATCACGACAAGTAGGGACAGTTACGACTACAGACGTGCATGTCCTAGTCAATGTCTTCACTTACATCGACATATAGGGACTGTAACGACTACAGACGTACATCTCTTAGTCAACATCTACACTTACCACGACAAGCAGGGACTGTAACGACTACTGACGTGCATGTCTTAGTCAACGTCTACACTTACCACGACAAGTAGGGACTGTAACGACTAATGACGTGCATGTCTTAGTCAACGTGTACACTTACCACGACAAGTAGGGACTGTAACGACTACTGACGTGAATGTCTTGGTCAACGTCTACACTTACCACGACAAGCAGGGACTGTAACGACAGCTGACGTACATGTCTTAGTCAACGTCTACACCCACCACGACATGTACGGGCTGTAACGACTACTGACGTGCATGTCTTAGTCAACGTCTACACTTACCACAACAAGCAGGGACTGTAACGACTACTGACATGCATGTCTTAGTCAACGTAGACACTTACCACGAAACGTAGGGACTGTAACGACCACAGACGTGCATGTCTTAGTCAACGTCTACACTTGCATCGAAATGTAGGGACTGTAACGTCTAAAGACGTGCATGTCTTGGTCAACGTCTACTGTTACAAAGACAAGTTGAGAATGTAAAGACTACATACGTGCATGTCTTAGTCAACGTCTACACTTACATCGACATATAGGGACTGTAACGACTACAGACGTACATCTCTTAGTCAATATCTACACTTACTACGACAAGCAGGGACTGTAACGACTACAGACGTACATCTCTTAGTCAATATCTACACTTACCACGACAAGCAGGGACTGTAACGACTACTGACGTGCATGTCTTAGTCAACGTCTACACTTACCACGACAGGTAGGGACTAACGACTACTGACGTGCATGTCTCAGTCAACGTCTACACTAACCACGACATGTAGGTATTGTAACGACTACACCTGTGCATGTCTTACAACGTCTACTCTTACCACGACAAATAGGAACTGTAACAACTACAGACGTGCATGTCTTAGTCAACGTCTACTCTTACCATGACAAGTAGTGACTGTAACGACTACAGACGTACATGTCTTAGTCAAAGTATACACTTACCATGACAAGTAGGGACTGTAACGACTACAGACGTGCATGTCTAAGTCAACGTCTACACTTACCACGATAAGTAGGGACTGTAACGACTGAAGACGTGCATGTCTTAGTCAACGTCTACACTTACCACGACAAGTAGGTACTGTAACAACTACAGACGTGCATATCTTAGTCAACGTCTACACTTACATCGACAAGTAAGGACTGTAACGACTACTGAATTGTATGTCTTAGTCAACGTCTACACTTATCACGACGAGTAGGGTCTGTTACGACTACAGACGTGCATATCCTAGTCAATGTCTTCACTTACATCGACATGTAGGTACTGTAAAGCCTACAGACGTGCATGATTTTGTCAACGTCTACACTTAGCACTACAAGTAGGGACTGTAACGACTACAGACGGTCATCTTTTAGTCAACATCTACACTTACCACGACAAACAGGGACTGTAACGACTACTGACGTGCATGTCTTAGTCAGCATCTACACTTACCACGACAAGTAGGTTCTGTAACGACTACTGACGTGCATGTCGTTGTCAACGTGTACACTTACCATGACAAGTAGTGACTGTAACGACTACAGACGTACATGTCTTAGTCAACGTATACACTTACCATGACAAGTAGGGACTGTAACGACTACAGACGTGCATGCCTAAGTCAACGTCTACACTTACCACGATAAGAAGGGACTGTAACGACTGAAGACGTGCATGTCTTAGTCAACGTCTACACTTACCCACGACAAGTAGTGGATGTAACGACTACTGACGTGCATGTCTTAGTAAACTTCTACACTTACCACGACAAATAGGAACTGTAACAACTACAGACGTGCATGTCTTAGTCAACGTCTACTCTTACCATGACAAGTAGTGACTGTAACGACTACAGACGTACATGTCTTAGTCAACGTATACACTTACCATGACAAGTAGGGACTGTAACGACTACAGACGTGCATGTCTAAGTCAACGTCTACACTTACCACGATAAGTAGGGACTGTAACGACTGAAGACGTGCATGTCTTAGTCAACGTCTACACTTACCACGACAAGTAGTGGATTTGTAACGACTACTGACGTGCATGTCTTAGTCAACGTCTACACTTGCCACGACAAGTAGGTACTGTAACAACTACAGACGTGCATGTCTTAGTCAACGTCTACACTTACATCGACAAGTAAGGACTGTAACGACTACTGAATTGTATGTCTTAGTCAACGTCTACACTTATCACGACAAGTAGGGACAGTTACGAC
The DNA here is from genome assembly GCA_034190875.2 of Urechis unicinctus. Lineage (NCBI taxonomy): Eukaryota > Metazoa > Annelida > Polychaeta > Xenopneusta > Urechidae > Urechis > Urechis unicinctus. Next base: position 46,375 of record JAXDRA010000660.1, read on the forward strand.
TACAGACGTGCATGTCCTAGTCAATGTCTTCACTTACATCGACATATAGGGACTGTAACGACTACAGACGTACATCTCTTAGTCAACATCTACACTTACCACGACAAGCAGGGACTGTAACGACTACTGACGTGCATGTCTTAGTCAACGTCTACACTTACCACGACAAGTAGGGACTGTAACGACTAATGACGTGCATGTCTTAGTCAACGTGTACACTTACCACGACAAGTAGGGACTGTAACGACTACTGACGTGAATGTCTTGGTCAACGTCTACACTTACCACGACAAGCAGGGACTGTAACGACAGCTGACGTACATGTCTTAGTCAACGTCTACACCCACCACGACATGTACGGGCTGTAACGACTACTGACGTGCATGTCTTAGTCAACGTCTACACTTACCACGACAAGTAGGGACTGTAACGACTACTGACGTGCATGTCTTAGTCAACGTCTACTCTTACAAAGACAAGTAGGGAATGTAACGACTACTGAGGTTCTTGTCTTAGTCAACGTCTACACTTACCACGATAAGTAGGTACTGTAACGACTACAGACGTGCATGTCTTCGTCAACGTCTACACTTACATCGACAAGTAGGGACTGTAACGAACGACTACTGAATTGCAAGTGTCTTAGACAGACGTGCACACAACGTCTACACCACGAAAGTAGGGTAACGACTACTGACGTGCATGTCTTAGTCAACGTACACTTACCCACGACAAGTAGGGACTGTAACGACTACTGACGTGCATGTCTTAGTCAATGTCTACACTTACGACAAGCGTACCACGACAAGTAGGGACTGTAACGACTACTGACGTGCATGTCTTAGTCAATGTCTACACATACCACGACAAGTAGGGACTGTACGACTACAGACGTGCATGTCTTTGTCAATGTCTGCACTTACCACGACAAGTAGGGACTGTAACGTAACGAGTCTACAGACGTGCATGTAGGGTCTGCACTTTGTCAGACGTGCATGTCTTAGTGTCTGCACTTACCACGACAAGTAGGGACTGTAACGACTACAGACGTGCGTCTACTTATCGACAAGTATGGAACTGTAACGACTACTGACATATGTCTTAGTCAACGTCTACACTTACCACGACAAGTAGGGACTGTAACGACTACAGATGCATGTCTTAGTCAACGTCTACACTTACCACGACAAGTAGGTACTGTAACGACTACAGACGTGCATGTCTAAGTCAATGTTTACACTACCATCGACAAGTAGGGACTGTAACGACTACTGACGCGCATGTCTTAGTAGTCTACACGTCTACACTTACTTCGACAAGCAGGGGACTGTAACGACTACTGTAACGACGTGACGTGCAATGTCTTAGTTAACAACTACACATACATCGACAATTAGAGACTGTAGCGATTACTGACTTGCATGTTTTAGTCAACGTCTACACTTACATCGACAAGTAGGGACTGTAACGACTGCTGATGTGCATGTCTTAGTCAATGTCTACACTTACCACGACAAGTAGGGACTGTAACGACTACAGACATGCATGTCTTTGTCAATGTCTGCACTTACCACGACAAGTAGGTACTGTAACGACTACAGACGTGCATGTCTTAGTCAACGTCTACACTTTCCACGACAAGTAGGGACTGTAACGACTACAGACGTGCATGTCTTTGTCAATGTCTGCACTTACCACGACAAGTAGGGACTGTAACGACTACAGACATGCATGTCTTAGTCAACGTCTGCACTTACCACGACAAGTAGGGACTGTAACGACTACAGATGTGCATATCTTAGTCAACGTCTATACTTACAACGACAAGAAGGGACTATAACGATTACAGACGTGCATTTCTAAGTCAATGTTTACACTTACATCGAAAAGTAGGGGCTGTAACGACTACTGACGCGCATATCTTAGTCAACGTCTACACTTACATCGACAAGCAGGGACTGTAACGACTACTGACGTGCATGTCTTAGTTATCATCTACACTTACATCGACAAGTAGGGACTGTAGCGATTACTGACTTGCATGTTTTAGTCAACGTCTTCACTTACAACGATAAGTACGGACTGTAACGACTACTGACGTGCATGTCTTAGTCAACGTCTAAACTTACCACAACAAGCAGGGACTGTAACGACTACTGACGTGAATGTCTATGTCAACGTCTACACTTACATCGACAAGCAGGGACTGTAACGACAGCTGACGTACATGTCTTAGTCAACGTCTACACTTACCACGACATGTAGGGGCTGTAACGACTACTGACGTGCATGTCTTAGTCAACGTCTACACTTTCCACGACAAGTAGGGACTGTAACGACTACTGACGTGCATGTCTTAGTCAACGTGTACACTTACCACGACAAGTAGGGAATGTAACGACTACTGAGGTTCTTGTCTTAGTCAGCGTCTACACTTACCACGATAAGTAGGTACTGTAACGACTACAGACGTGCATGTCTTCGTCAACGTCTACACTTACATCGACAAGTATGGACTGTAACGACTACTGAATTGCATGTCTTAGACAGTTCTACACTTACCACGAAATGTAGGGACTGTAACGACTACTGATGTGCACGTCTTAGTCAACGTCTACACTTACATCGACAAGTAGGGTCTGTAACGACTGCTGATGTGCATGTCTTAGTCAATGTCTACACTTACCACGACAAGTAGGGACTGTAACGACTACAGACATGCATGTCTTTGTCAATGTCTGCACTTACCACGACAAGTAGGTACTGTAACGACTACAGACGTGCATGTCTTAGTCAACGTCTACACTTTCCACGACAAGTAGGGACTGTAACGACTACAGACGTGCATGTCTTTGTCAATGTCTGCACTTACCACGACAAGTAGGGACTGTAACGACTACAGACATGCATGTCTTAGTCAACGTCTGCACTTACCACGACAAGTAGGGACTGTAACGATTACAGATGTGCATATCTTAGTCAACGTCTACACTTACCACGACAAGAAGGGACTATAACGATTACAGACGTGCATTTCTAAGTCAATGTTTACACTTACATCGAAAAGTAGGGGCTGTAACGACTACTGACGTCCATATCTTAGTCAACGTCTACACTTACATCGACAAGCAGGGACTGTAACGACTACTGACGCGCATGTCTTAGTTATCATCTACACTTACATCGACAAGTAGGGACTGTAGCGATTACTGACTTGCATGTTTTAGTCAACATCTTCACTTACAACGATAAGTAGGGACTGTAACGACTACTGACGTGCATGTCTTAGTCAACGTCTTCACTTACCACAACAAGCAGGGACTGTAACGACTACTGACGTGAATGTCTTGGTCAACGTCTACACTTACCACGACAAGCAGGGACTGTAACGACAGCTGACGTACATGTCTTAGTCAACGTCTACACCCACCACGACATGTACGGGCTGTAACGACTACTGACGCGCATGTCTTAGTCAACGTCTACTCTTACAAAGACAAGTAGGGAATGTAACGATTACTGTGGTTCATGTCTTAGTCAGCGTCTACACTTACCACGATAAGTAGGTACTGTAACGACTACAGACGTGCATGTCTTCGTCAACGTCTACACTTACATCGACAAGTAGGGACTGTAACGACTACAGACATGCATGTCTTAGTCAACGTCTGCACTTACCACGACAAGTAGGGACTGTAACGACTACAGATGTGCATATGTTAGTCAACGTCTACACTTACCACGACAAGAAGGGACTATAACGATTACAGACGTGCATTTCTAAGTCAATGTTTACACTTACATCGAAAAGTAGGGGCTGTAACGACTACTGACGCGCATATCTTAGTCCACGTCTACACTTACATCGACAAGCAGGGACTGTAACGACTACAGACGTGCATGTCTTAGTTAACATCTACACATACATCGACAATTAGGGACTGTAGCGATTACTGACTTGCATGTTTTAGTCAACGTCTACACTTACATCGACAAGTAGGGACTGTAACGACTACAGACATGCATGTCTTTGTCAATGTCTGCACTTACCACGACAAGTAGGTACTGTAACGACTACAGACGTGCATGTCTTAGTCAACGTCTACACTTTCCACGACAAGTAGGGACTGTAACGACTACAGACGTGCATGTCTTTGTCAATGTCTGCACTTACCACGACAAGTAGGGACTGTAACGACTACAGACATGCATGTCTTAGTCAACGTCTGCACTTATCACGACAAGTAGGGACTGTAACGACTACAGATGTGCATATCTTAGTCAACGTCTATACTTACAACGACAAGAAGGGACTATAACGATTACAGACGTGCATTTCTAAGTCAATGTTTACACTTACATCGAAAAGTAGGGGCTGTAACGACTACTGACGTGCAGTCTTAGTCAACGTCTACACTTGCCACGACAAGTAGGTACTGTAACAACTACAGACGTGCATGTCTTAGTCAACGTCTACACTTACATCGACAAGTAAGGACTGTAACGACTACTGAATTGTATGTCTTAGTCAACGTCTACACTTATCACGACAAGTAGGGACAGTTACGACTACAGACGTGCATGTCCTAGTCAATGTCTTCACTTACATCGACATATAGGGACTGTAACGACTACAGACGTACATCTCTTAGTCAACATCTACACTTACCACGACAAGCAGGGACTGTAACGACTACTGACGTGCATGTCTTAGTCAACGTCTACACTTACCACGACAAGTAGGGACTGTAACGACTAATGACGTGCATGTCTTAGTCAACGTGTACACTTACCACGACAAGTAGGGACTGTAACGACTAGAGACGTGCATGTCTTTGTCAAATTGTACACTTACCACGACAAGTAGGGTATGTAACGACTAATGAGGTGCATGTTTTAGTCAACATCTACACTTACCACGACAAGTAGGGACTGTAACGACTACAGACGTGCATGTCTTAGTCAACGTCTACACTTACCACGACAAGTAGGGACTGTAACAACAACAGATGTGCATGTCCTAGTCAATGTCTTCACTTTCATCGACATGTAGGAACTGTAACGACTACAGACGTACATCTCTTAGTCAACATCTACTCTTACCACGACAAGTAGGGACTGTAACGACTACAGACGTACAAGTCTTAGTTTAACGTCTACACTTACTATGACAAGTAGGGACTGTAACGACCACTGACGTGCATGTCTTAGTCAACGTCTAGGCTTACCACCACAGGTAGGGACTGTAACGACTACAAACTAGCCTGTCTTAGTCAAAGTCTACACTTACCACGACATGTAGGGTCTGTAACGACTACAGACGTGCATGTCTTAGTCAACGTCTACACTTACCACGACAGGTAGGGACTAACGACTACAGACGTGAATGTCTCAGTCAACGTCTACACTTACATCGACATGTAGGGACTGTAGCGTCTACTGACGTGCATGTCTTAGTCAACGTCTACACTTACCACGATAAGTAGGGACTGTAACGACTAGATACGTGCATTTCGTACTCAACGTCTACACTTACATCGAAAAGTAGGGACTGTAACGACTACTGACGCGCAAATCTTAGTCAACGTCTACACTTACATCGACATATAGGGACTGTAACGACTACAGACGGAATGTCTTAATCAACGTATACACTTGCATCGACATGAAGGGACTGTAAAGACTACAGACGTGCATGTTTTTGTCAACGTCTACACTTAGCACTACAAGTAGGGACTGTAACGACTACAGACGGTCATCTTTTAGTCAACATCTACACTTACCACGACAAACAGGGACTGTAACGACTACTGACGTGCATGTCTTAGTCAACATCTACACTTACCACGACAAGTAGGTTCAGTAACGACTACTGACGTGCATGTCGTTGTCAACGTGTACACTTACCACGACAAGTAGGGACTGTAACGACTAATGACGTGCATGTCTTAGTCAACGTGTACACTTACCACGACAAGTAGGGACTGTAACGACTAGAGACGTGCATGTCTTTGTCAAAGTGTATACTTACCACGACAAGTAGGGAATGTAACGACAACAGACGTGCATGTCCTAGTCAATGTCTTCACTTACATCGACATGTAGGAACTTAAACGACTACAAACGTACATCTCGTAGTCAACATCTACACTTACCACGACAAGCGGGGACTGTAACGACTACTGACGTGCATGTCTTAGTCAACGTCTACACTTACTACGACAGGTAGGGACTAACGACTACTGACGTGCATGTCTCAGTCAACGTCTACACTTACCACGACAGGTAGGGACTAACGACTACTGACGTGCATGTCTCAGTCAACGTCTACACTTACATCGACAAGTAGGGACTGTAGCGTCTATTGACGTGCATGTCTTAGTCAACGTCTACACTTACCACGATAAGTAGGGACTGTAACGACTACTGACGTGCATGTCTTAGTCAACATCTGCACTTACCACAACAGGTAGGGACTGTTACGACTACAGACGTGCATGTCTTAATCAACGTCTACACTTACATCGACAAGTAGGGACTGTAGCGTCTATTGACGTGCATGTCTTAGTCAATGTCTACACTTACCACGATAAGTAGGGACTGTAACGACTACAGACGCGCATGTCTTAGTTAACGTCTACACTAACCACGACATGTAGGTATTGTAACGACTACACCTGTGCATGTCTTACAACGTCTACTGTTACCACGACAAATTGGAACTGTAACAACTACAGACGTGCATGTCTTAGTCAACGTCTACTCTTACCATGACAAGTAGTGACTGTAACGACTACAGACGTACATGTCTTAGTCAACGTATACACTTACCATGACAAGTAGGGACTGTAACGACTACAGACGTGCATGTCTAAGTCAACGTCTACACTTACCACGATAAGTAGGGACTGTAACGACTGAAGACGTGCATGTCTTAGTCAACGTCTACACTTACCACGATAAGTAGGGACTGTAACGACTAGAGACGTGCATTTCTTACTCAACGTCTACACTTACATCGAAAAGTAGGGAATGTAACGACTACTGACGCGCATATCTTAGTCAACGTCTACACTTACATCGACATATAGGGACTGTAGCGACTACAGACGGAATGTCTTAATCAACGTATACACTTGCATCGACATGAAGGGACTGTAAAGACTACAGACGTGCATGTTTTTGTCAACGTCTACACTTAGCACTACAAGTAGGGACTGTAACGACTACAGACGGTCATCTTTTAGTCAACATCTACACTTACCACGACAAACAGGGACTGTAACGACTACTGACGTGCATGTCTTAGTCAACATCTACACTTACCACGACAAGTAGGTTCAGTAACGACTACTGACGTGCATGTCGTTGTCAACGTGTACACTTACCACGACAAGTAGGGACTGTAACGACTAATGACGTGCATGTCTTAGTCAACGTGTACACTTACCACGACAAGTAGGGACTGTAACGACTAGAGACGTGCATGTCTTTGTCAAAGTGTATACTTACCACGACAAGTAGGGAATGTAACGACAACAGACGTGCATGTCCTAGTCAATGTCTTCACTTACATCGACATGTAGGAACTTAAACGACTACAAACGTACATCTCGTAGTCAACATCTACACTTACCACGACAAGCAGGGACTGTAACAACTACTGACGTGCATGTCTTAGTCAACGTCTACACTTACCACGACAGGTAGGGACTAACGACTACTGACGTGCATGTCTCAGTCAACGTCTACACTTACCACGACAGGTAGGGACTAACGACTACTGACGTGCATGTCTCAGTCAACGTCTACACTTACATCGACAAGTAGGGACTGTAGCGTCTATTGACGTGCATGTCTTAGTCAACGTCTACACTTACCACGATAAGTAGGGACTGTAACGACTACTGACGTGCATGTCTTAGTCAACATCTGCACTTACCACAACAGGTAGGGACTGTTACGACTACAGACGTGCATGTCTTAGTCAACGTCTACACTTACATCGACAAGTAGGGACTGTAGCGTCTATTGACGTGCATGTCTTAGTCAATGTCTACACTTACCACGATAAGTAGGGACTGTAACGACAACAGACGCGCATGTCTTAGTTAACGTCTACACTAACCACGACATGTAGGTATTGTAACGACTACACCTGTGCATGTGTTACAACGTCTACTGTTACCACGACAAATTGGAACTGTAACAACTACAGACGTGCATGTCTTAGTCAACGTCTACTCTTACCATGACAAGTAGTGACTGTAACGACTACAGACGTACATGTCTTAGTCAACGTATACACTTACCATGACAAGTAGGGACTGTAACGACTACAGACGTGCATGTCTAAGTCAACGTCTACACTTACCACGATAAGTAGGGACTGTAACGACTGAAGACGTGCATGTCTTAGTCAACGTCTACACTTACCACGACAAGTAGGTACTGTAACAACTACAGACGTGCATATCTTAGTCAACGTCTACACTTACATCGACAAGTAAGGACTGTAACGACTACTGAATTGTATGTCTTAGTCAACGTCTACACTTTCCACGACAAGTAGGGACTGTAACGACTACAGACGTGCATGTCTTTGTCAATGTCTGCACTTACCACGACAAGTAGGGACTGTAACGACTACAGACATGCATGTCTTAGTCAACGTCTGCACTTACCACGACAAGTAGGGACTGTAACGACTACAGATGTGCATATCTTAGTCAACGTCTACACTTATCACGACAAGTAGGGACAGTTACGACTACAGACGTGCATGTCCTAGTCAATGTCTTCACTTACATCGACATATAGGGACTGTAACGACTACAGACGTACATCTCTTAGTCAACATCTACACTTACCACGATAAGTAGGGACTGTAACGACTGAAGACGTGCATGTCTTAGTCAACGTCTACACTTACCACGATAAGTAGGGACTGTAACGACTAGAGACGTGCATTTCTTACTCAACGTCTACACTTACATCGAAAAGTAGGGACTGTAACGACTACTGACGCGCATATCTTAGTCAACGTCTACACTTACATCGACATATAGGGACTGTAACGACTACAGACGGAATGTCTTAATCAACGTATACACTTGCATCGACATGAAGGGACTGTAAAGACTACAGACGTGCATGTTTTTGTCAACGTCTACACTTAGCACTACAAGTAGGGACTGTAACGACTACAGACGGTCATCTTTTAGTCAACATCTACACTTACCACGACAAACAGGGACTGTAACGACTACTGACGTGCATGTCTTAGTCAACATCTACACTTACCACGACAAGTAGGTTCAGTAACGACTACTGACGTGCATGTCGTTGTCAACGTGTACACTTACCACGACAAGTAGGGACTGTAACGACTAATGACGTGCATGTCTTAGTCAACGTGTACACTTACCACGACAAGTAGGGACTGTAACGACTAGAGACGTGCATGTCTTTGTCAAAGTGTATACTTACACGACAAGTAGGGAATGTAACGACAACAGACGTGCATGTCCTAGTCAATGTCTTCACTTACATCGACATGTAGGAACTTAAACGACTACAAACGTACATCTCGTAGTCAACATCTACACTTACCACGACAAGCGGGGACTGTAACGACTACTGACGTGCATGTCTTAGTCAACGTCTACACTTACTACGACAGGTAGGGACTAACGACTACTGACGTGCATGTCTCAGTCAACGTCTACACTTACCACGACAGGTAGGGACTAACGACTACTGACGTGCATGTCTCAGTCTACGTCTACACTTACATCGACAAGTAGGGACTGTAGCGTCTATTGACGTGCATGTCTTAGTCAACGTCTACACTTACCACGATAAGTAGGGACTGTAACGACTACTGACGTGCATGTCTTAGTCAACATCTGCACTTACCACAACAGGTAGGGACTGTTACGACTACAGACGTGCATGTCTTAATCAACGTCTACACTTACATCGACAAGTAGGGACTGTAGCGTCTATTGACGTGCATGTCTTAGTCAATGTCTACACTTACCACGATAAGTAGGGACTGTAACGACTACAGACGCGCATGTCTTAGTTAACGTCTACACTAACCACGACATGTAGGTATTGTAACGACTACACCTGTGCATGTCTTACAACGTCTACTGTTACCACGACAAATTGGAACTGTAACAACTACAGACGTGCATGTCTTAGTCAACGTCTACTCTTACCATGACAAGTAGTGACTGTAACGACTACAGACGTACATGTCTTAGTCAACGTATACACTTACCATGACAAGTAGGGACTGTAACGACTACAGACGTGCATGTCTAAGTCAACGTCTACACTTACCACGATAAGTAGGGACTGTAACGACTGAAGACGTGCATGTCTTAGTCAACGTCTACACTTACCACGATAAGTAGGGACTGTAACGACTAGAGACGTGCATTTCTTACTCAACGTCTACACTTACATCGAAAAGTAGGGACTGTAACGACTACTGACGCGCATATCTTAGTCAACGTCTACACTTACATCGACATATAGGGACTGTAGCGACTACAGACGGAATGTCTTAATCAACGTATACACTTGCATCGACATGAAGGGACTGTAAAGACTACAGACGTGCATGTTTTTGTCAACGTCTACACTTAGCACTACAAGTAGGGACTGTAACGACTACAGACGGTCATCTTTTAGTCAACATCTACACTTACCACGACAAACAGGGACTGTAACGACTACTGACGTGCATGTCTTAGTCAACATCTACACTTACCACGACAAGTAGGTTCAGTAACGACTACTGACGTGCATGTCGTTGTCAACGTGTACACTTACCACGACAAGTAGGGACTGTAACGACTAATGACGTGCATGTCTTAGTCAACGTGTACACTTACCACGACAAGTAGGGACTGTAACGACTAGAGACGTGCATGTCTTTGTCAAAGTGTATACTTACCACGACAAGTAGGGAATGTAACGACAACAGACGTGCATGTCCTAGTCAATGTCTTCACTTACATCGACATGTAGGAACTTAAACGACTACAAACGTACATCTCGTAGTCAACATCTACACTTACCACGACAAGCAGGGACTGTAACAACTACTGACGTGCATGTCTTAGTCAACGTCTACACTTACCACGACAGGTAGGGACTAACGACTACTGACGTGCATGTCTCAGTCAACGTCTACACTTACATCGACAAGTAGGGACTGTAGCGTCTATTGACGTGCATGTCTTAGTCAACGTCTACACTTACCACGATAAGTAGGGACTGTAACGACTACTGACGTGCATGTCTTAGTCAACATCTGCACTTACCACAACAGGTAGGGACTGTTACGACTACAGACGTGCATGTCTTAGTCAACGTCTACACTTACATCGACAAGTAGGGACTGTAGCGTCTATTGACGTGCATGTCTTAGTCAATGTCTACACTTACCACGATAAGTAGGGACTGTAACGACAACAGACGCGCATGTCTTAGTTAACGTCTACACTAACCACGACATGTAGGTATTGTAACGACTACACCTGTGCATGTGTTACAACGTCTACTGTTACCACGACAAATTGGAACTGTAACAACTACAGACGTGCATGTCTTAGTCAACGTCTACTCTTACCATGACAAGTAGTGACTGTAACGACTACAAACGTACATGTCTTAGTCAACGTATACACTTACCATGACAAGTAGGGACTGTAACGACTACAGACGTGCATGTCTAAGTCAACGTCTACACTTACCACGATAAGTAGGGACTGTAACGACTGAAGACGTGCATGTCTTAGTCAACGTCTACACTTACCACGACAAGTAGGTACTGTAACAACTACAGACGTGCATATCTTAGTCAACGTCTACACTTACATCGACAAGTAAGGACTGTAACGACTACTGAATTGTATGTCTTAGTCAACGTCTACACTTTCCACGACAAGTAGGGACTGTAACGACTACAGACGTGCATGTCTTTGTCAATGTCTGCACTTACCACGACAAGTAGGGACTGTAACGACTACAGACATGCATGTCTTAGTCAACGTCTGCACTTACCACGACAAGTAGGGACTGTAACGACTACAGATGTGCATATCTTAGTCAACGTCTACACTTTCCACGACAAGTAGGGACTGTAACGACTACAGACGTGCATGTCTTTGTCAATGTCTGCACTTACCACGACAAGTAGGGACTGTAACGACTACAGACATGCATGTCTTAGTCAACGTCTGCACTTACCACGACAAGTAGGGACTGTAACGACTACAGATGTGCATATGTTAGTCAACGTCTACACTTACCACGACAAGAAGGGACTATAACGATTACAGACGTGCATTTCTAAGTCAATGTTTACACTTACATCGAAAAGTAGGGGCTGTAACGACTACTGACGCCCATATCTTAGTCAACGTCTACACTTACATCGACAAGCAGGGACTGTAACGACTACTGACGTGCATGTCTTAGTTATCATCTACACTTACATCGACAAGTAGGGACTGTAGCGATTACTGACTTGCATGTTTTAGTCAACATCTTCACTTACAACGATAAGTAGGGACTGTAACGACTACTGACGTGCATGTCTTAGTCAACGTCTTCACTTACCATGACAAGTAGGGACTGTAACGACTACAGACGTGCATGTCTAAGTCAACGTCTACACTTACCACGATAAGTAGGGACTGTAACGACTGAAGACGTGCATGTCTTAGTCAACGTCTACACTTACATCGACAAGTAAGGACTGTAACGACTACTGAATTGTATGTCTTAGTCAACGTCTACACTTTCCACGACAAGTAGGGACTGTAACGACTACAGACGTGCATGTCTTTGTCAATGTCTGCACTTACCACGACAAGTAGGGACTGTAACGACTACAGACATGAATGTCTTAGTCAACGTCTGCACTTAACACGACAAGTAGGGACTGTAACGACTACAGATGTGCATATCTTAGTCAACGTCTACACTTACCACGACAAGAAGGGACTTTAACGATTACAGACGTGCATTTCTAAGTCAATGTTTACACTTACATCGAAAAGTAAGGGCTGTAACGACTACTGACGCCCATATCTTAGTCAACGTCTACACTTACATCGACAAGCAGGGACTGTAACGACTACTGACGTGCATGTCTTAGGCAACGTCTACACTTACCACGACAGGTAGGGACTAACGACTACTGACGTGCATGTCTCAGTCAACGTCTACACTTACCACGACAGGTAGGGACTAACGACTACTGACGTGCATGTCTCAGTCAACGTCTACACTTACATCGACAAGTAGGGACTGTAGCGTCTATTGACGTGCATGTCTTAGTCAACGTCTACACTTACCACGATAAGTAGGGACTGTAACGACTACTGACGTGCATGTCTTAGTCAACATCTGCACTTACCACAACAGGTAGGGACTGTTACGACTACAGACGTGCATGTCTTAGTCAACGTCTACACTTACATCGACAAGTAGGGACTGTAGCGTCTATTGACGTGCATGTCTTAGTCAATGTCTACACTTACCACGATAAGTAGGGACTGTAACGACTACAGACGCGCATGTCTTAGTTAACGTCTACACTAACCACGACATGTAGGTATTGTAAAGACTACACCTGTGCATGTCTTACAACGTCTACTGTTACCACGACAAATTGGAACTGTAACAACTACAGACGTGCATGTCTTAGTCAACGTCTACTCTTACCATGACAAGTAGTGACTGTAACGACTACAGACGTACATGTCTTAGTCAACGTATACACTTACCATGACAAGTAGGGACTGTAACGACTACAGACGTGCATGTCTAAGTCAACGTCTACACTTACCACGATAAGTAGGGACTGTAACGACTGAAGACGTGCATGTCTTAGTCAACGTCTACACTTACCACGACAAGTAGGTACTGTAACAACTACAGACGTGCATATCTTAGTCAACGTCTACACTTACATCGACAAGTAAGGACTGTAACGACTACTGAATTGTATGTCTTAGTCAACGTCTACACTTTCCACGACAAGTAGGGACTGTAACGACTACAGACGTGCATGTCTTTGTCAATGTCTGCACTTACCACGACAAGTAGGGACTGTAACGACTACAGACATGCATGTCTTAGTCAACGTCTGCACTTACCACGACAAGTAGGGACTGTAACGACTACTGACGCGCATATCTTAGTCAACGTCTACACTTACATCGACATATAGGGACTGTAACGACTACAGACGGAATGTCTTAATCAACGTATACACTTGCATCGACATGAAGGGACTGTAAAGACTACAGACGTGCATGTTTTTGTCAACGTCTACACTTAGCACTACAAGTAGGGACTGTAACGACTACAGACGGTCATCTTTTAGTCAACATCTACACTTACCACGACAAACAGGGACTGTAACGACTACTGACGTGCATGTCTTAGTCAACATCTACACTTACCACGACAAGTAGGTTCAGTAACGACTACTGACGTGCATGTCGTTGTCAACGTGTACACTTACCACGACAAGTAGGGACTGTAACGACTAATGACGTGCATGTCTTAGTCAACGTGTACACTTACCACGACAAGTAGGGACTGTAACGACTAGAGACGTGCATGTCTTTGTCAAAGTGTATACTTACCACGACAAGTAGGGAATGTAACGACAACAGACGTGCATGTCCTAGTCAATGTCTTCACTTACATCGACATGTAGGAACTTAAACGACTACAAACGTACATCTCGTAGTCAACATCTACACTTACCACGACAAGCGGGGACTGTAACGACTACTGACGTGCATGTCTTAGTCAACGTCTACACTTACTACGACAGGTAGGGACTAACGACTACTGACGTGCATGTCTCAGTCAACATCTACACTTACCACGACAAGCAGGGACTGTAACAACTACTGACGTGCATGTCTTAGTAAACGTCTACACTTACCACGACAGGTAGGGACTAACGACTACTGACGTGCATGTCTCAGTCAACGTCTACACTTACATCGACAAGTAGGGACTGTAGCGTCTATTGACGTGCATGTCTTAGTCAACGTCTACACTTACCACGATAAGTAGGGACTGTAACGACTACTGACGTGCATGTCTTAGTCAACATCTGCACTTACCACAACAGGTAGGGACTGTTACGACTACAGACGTGCATGTCTTAGTCAACGTCTACACTTACATCGACAAGTAGGGACTGTAGCGTCTATTGACGTGCATGTCTTAGTCAATGTCTACACTTACCACGATAAGTAGGGACTGTAACGACAACAGACGCGCATGTCTTAGTTAACGTCTACACTAACCACGACATGTAGGTATTGTAACGACTACACCTGTGCATGTGTTACAACGTCTACTGTTACCACGACAAATTGGAACTGTAACAACTACAGACGTGCATGTCTTAGTCAACGTCTACTCTTACCATGACAAGTAGTGACTGTAACGACTACAAACGTACATGTCTTAGTCAACGTATACACTTACCATGACAAGTAGGGACTGTAACGACTACAGACGTGCATGTCTAAGTCAACGTCTACACTTACCACGATAAGTAGGGACTGTAACGACTGAAGACGTGCATGTCTTAGTCAACGTCTACACTTACCACGACAAGTAGGTACTGTAACAACTACAGACGTGCATATCTTAGTCAACGTCTACACTTACATCGACAAGTAAGGACTGTAACGACTACTGAATTGTATGTCTTAGTCAACGTCTACACTTTCCACGACAAGTAGGGACTGTAACGACTACAGACGTGCATGTCTTTGTCAATGTCTGCACTTACCACGACAAGTAGGGACTGTAACGACTACAGACATGCATGTCTTAGTCAACGTCTGCACTTACCACGACAGGTAGGGACTGTAACGACTACAGATGTGCATATCTTAGTCAACGTCTACACTTTCCACGACAAGTAGGGACTGTAACGACTACAGACGTGCATGTCTTTGTCAATGTCTGCACTTACCACGACAAGTAGGGACTGTAACGACTACAGACATGCATGTCTTAGTCAACGTCTGCACTTACCACGACAAGTAGGGACTGTAACGACTACAGATGTGCATATGTTAGTCAACGTCTACACTTACCACGACAAGAAGGGACTATAACGATTACAGACGTGCATTTCTAAGTCAATGTTTACACTTACATCGAAAAGTAGGGGCTGTAACGACTACTGACGCCCATATCTTAGTCAACGTCTACACTTACATCGACAAGCAGGGACTGTAACGACTACTGACGTGCATGTCTTAGTTATCATCTACACTTACATCGACAAGTAGGGACTGTAGCGATTACTGACTTGCATGTTTTAGTCAACATCTTCACTTACAACGATAAGTAGGGACTGTAACGACTACTGACGTGCATGTCTTAGTCAACGTCTTCACTTACCATGACAAGTAGGGACTGTAACGACTACAGACGTGCATGTCTAAGTCAACGTCTACACTTACCACGATAAGTAGGGACTGTAACGACTGAAGACGTGCATGTCTTAGTCAACGTCTACACTTACATCGACAAGTAAGGACTGTAACGACTACTGAATTGTATGTCTTAGTCAACGTCTACACTTTCCACGACAAGTAGGGACTGTAACGACTACAGACGTGCATGTCTTTGTCAATGTCTGCACTTACCACGACAAGTAGGGACTGTAACGACTACAGACATGAATGTCTTAGTCAACGTCTGCACTTAACACGACAAGTAGGGACTGTAACGACTACAGATGTGCATATCTTAGTCAACGTCTACACTTACCACGACAAGAAGGGACTTTAACGATTACAGACGTGCATTTCTAAGTCAATGTTTACACTTACATCGAAAAGTAAGGGCTGTAACGACTACTGACGCCCATATCTTAGTCAACGTCTACACTTACATCGACAAGCAGGGACTGTAACGACTACTGACGTGCATGTCTTAGGCAACGTCTACACTTACCACGACAGGTAGGGACTAACGACTACTGACGTGCATGTCTCAGTCAACGTCTACACTTACCACGACAGGTAGGGACTAACGACTACTGACGTGCATGTCTCAGTCAACGTCTACACTTACATCGACAAGTAGGGACTGTAGCGTCTATTGACGTGCATGTCTTAGTCAACGTCTACACTTACCACGATAAGTAGGGACTGTAACGACTACTGACGTGCATGTCTTAGTCAACATCTGCACTTACCACAACAGGTAGGGACTGTTACGACTACAGACGTGCATGTCTTAGTCAACGTCTACACTTACATCGACAAGTAGGGACTGTAGCGTCTATTGACGTGCATGTCTTAGTCAATGTCTACACTTACCACGATAAGTAGGGACTGTAACGACTACAGACGCGCATGTCTTAGTTAACGTCTACACTAACCACGACATGTAGGTATTGTAAAGACTACACCTGTGCATGTCTTACAACGTCTACTGTTACCACGACAAATTGGAACTGTAACAACTACAGACGTGCATGTCTTAGTCAACGTCTACTCTTACCATGACAAGTAGTGACTGTAACGACTACAGACGTACATGTCTTAGTCAACGTATACACTTACCATGACAAGTAGGGACTGTAACGACTACAGACGTGCATGTCTAAGTCAACGTCTACACTTACCACGATAAGTAGGGACTGTAACGACTGAAGACGTGCATGTCTTAGTCAACGTCTACACTTACCACGACAAGTAGGTACTGTAACAACTACAGACGTGCATATCTTAGTCAACGTCTACACTTACATCGACAAGTAAGGACTGTAACGACTACTGAATTGTATGTCTTAGTCAACGTCTACACTTTCCACGACAAGTAGGGACTGTAACGACTACAGACGTGCATGTCTTTGTCAATGTTTGCACTTACCACGACAAGTAGGGACTGTAACGACTACAGACATGCATGTCTTAGTCAACGTCTGCACTTACCACGACAAGTAGGGACTGTAACGACTACTGACGCGCATATCTTAGTCAACGTCTACACTTACATCGACATATAGGGACTGTAACGACTACAGACGGAATGTCTTAATCAACGTATACACTTGCATCGACATGAAGGGACTGTAAAGACTACAGACGTGCATGTTTTTGTCAGCGTCTACACTTAGCACTACAAGTAGGGACTGTAACGACTACAGACGGTCATCTTTTAGTCAACATCTACACTTACCACTACAAACAGGGACTGTAACGACTACTGACGTGCATGTCTTAGTCAACATCTACACTTACCACGACAAGTAGGTTCAGTAACGACTACTGACGTGCATGTCGTTGTCAACGTGTACACTTACCACGACAAGTAGGGACTGTAACGACTAATGACGTGCATGTCTTAGTCAACGTGTACACTTACCACGACAAGTAGGGACTGTAACGACTAGAGACGTGCATGTCTTTGTCAAAGTGTATACTTACCACGACAAGTAGGGAATGTAACGACAACAGACGTGCATGTCCTAGTCAATGTCTTCACTTACATCGACATGTAGGAACTTAAATGACTACAAACGTACATCTCGTAGTCAACATCTACACTTACCACGACAAGCGGGGACTGTAACGACTACTGACGTGCATGTCTTAGTCAACGTCTACACTTACTACGACAGGTAGGGACTAACGACTACTGACGTGCATGTCTCAGTCAACGTCTACACTTACCACGACAGGTAGGGACTAACGACTACTGACGTGCATGTCTCAGTCAACGTCTACACTTACATCGACAAGTAGGGACTGTAGCGTCTATTGACGTGCATGTCTTAGTCAACGTCTACACTTACCACGATAAGTAGGGACTGTAACGACTACTGACGTGCATGTCTTAGTCAACATCTGCACTTACCACAACAGGTAGGGACTGTTACGACTACAGACGTGCATGTCTTAATCAACGTCTACACTTACATCGACAAGTAGGGACTGTAGCGTCTATTGACGTGCATGTCTTAGTCAATGTCTACACTTACCACGATAAGTAGGGACTGTAACGACTACAGACGCGCATGTCTTAGTTAACGTCTACACTAACCACGACATGTAGGTATTGTAACGACTACACCTGTGCATGTCTTACAACGTCTACTGTTACCACGACAAATTGGAACTGTAACAACTACAGACGTGCATGTCTTAGTCAACGTCTACTCTTACCATGACAAGTAGTGACAGTAACGACTACAGACGTACATGTCTTAGTCAACGTATACACTTACCATGACAAGTAGGGACTGTAACGACTACAGACGTGCATGTCTAAGTCAACGTCTACACTTACCACGATAAGTAGGGACTGTAACGACTGAAGACGTGCATGTCTTAGTCAACGTCTACACTTACCACGATAAGTAGGGACTGTAACGACTAGAGACGTGCATTTCTTACTCAACGTCTACACTTACATCGAAAAGTAGGGACTGTAACGACTACTGACGCGCATATCTTAGTCAACGTCTACACTTACATCGACATATAGGGACTGTAGCGACTACAGACGGAATGTCTTAATCAACGTATACACTTGCATCGACATGAAGGGACTGTAAAGACTACAGACGTGCATGTTTTTGTCAACGTCTACACTTAGCACTACAAGTAGGGACTGTAACGACTACAGA
The DNA here is from genome assembly GCA_034190875.2 of Urechis unicinctus. NCBI lineage: Eukaryota > Metazoa > Annelida > Polychaeta > Xenopneusta > Urechidae > Urechis > Urechis unicinctus. The sequence continues at coordinate 66,086 of JAXDRA010000660.1, forward strand.
CGGTCATCTTTTAGTCAACATCTACACTTACCACGACAAACAGGGACTGTAACGACTACTGACGTGCATGTCTTAGTCAACATCTACACTTACCACGACAAGTAGGTTCAGTAACGACTACTGACGTGCATGTCGTTGTCAACGTGTACACTTACCACGACAAGTAGGGACTGTAACGACTAATGACGTGCATGTCTTAGTCAACGTGTACACTTACCACGACAAGTAGGGACTGTAACGACTAGAGACGTGCATGTCTTTGTCAAAGTGCATACTTACCACGACAAGTAGGGAATGTAACGACAACAGACGTGCATGTCCTAGTCAATGTCTTCACTTACATCGACATGTAGGAACTTAAACGACTACAAACGTACATCTCGTAGTCAACATCTACACTTACCACGACAAGCAGGGACTGTAACAACTACTGACGTGCATGTCTTAGTCAACGTCTACACTTACCACGACAGGTAGGGACTAACGACTACTGACGTGCATGTCTCAGTCAACGTCTACACTTACCACGACAGGTAGGGACTAACGACTACTGACGTGCATGTCTCAGTCAACGTCTACACTTACATCGACAAGTAGGGACTGTAGCGTCTATTGACGTGCATGTCTTAGTCAACGTCTACACTTACCACGATAAGTAGGGACTGTAACGACTACTGACGTGCATGTCTTAGTCAACATCTGCACTTACCACAACAGGTAGGGACTGTTACGACTACAGACGTGCATGTCTTAGTCAACGTCTACACTTACATCGACAAGTAGGGACTGTAGCGTCTATTGACGTGCATGTCTTAGTCAATGTCTACACTTACCACGATAAGTAGGGACTGTAACGACAACAGACGCGCATGTCTTAGTTAACGTCTACACTAACCACGACATGTAGGTATTGTAACGACTACACCTGTGCATGTGTTACAACGTCTACTGTTACCACGACAAATTGGAACTGTAACAACTACAGACGTGCATGTCTTAGTCAACGTCTACTCTTACCATGACAAGTAGTGACTGTAACGACTACAGACGTACATGTCTTAGTCAACGTATACACTTACCATGACAAGTAGGGACTGTAACGACTACAGACGTGCATGTCTAAGTCAACGTCTACACTTACCACGATAAGTAGGGACTGTAACGACTGAAGACGTGCATGTCTTAGTCAACGTCTACACTTACCACGACAAGTAGGTACTGTAACAACTACAGACGTGCATATCTTAGTCAACGTCTACACTTACATCGACAAGTAAGGACTGTAACGACTACTGAATTGTATGTCTTAGTCAACGTCTACACTTTCCACGACAAGTAGGGACTGTAACGACTACAGACGTGCATGTCTTTGTCAATGTCTGCACTTACCACGACAAGTAGGGACTGTAACGACTACAGACATGCATGTCTTAGTCAACGTCTGCACTTACCACGACAAGTAGGGACTGTAACGACTACAGATGTGCATATCTTAGTCAACGTCTACACTTTCCACGACAAGTAGGGACTGTAACGACTACAGACGTGCATGTCTTTGTCAATGTCTGCACTTACCACGACAAGTAGGGACTGTAACGACTACAGACATGCATGTCTTAGTCAACGTCTGCACTTACCACGACAAGTAGGGACTGTAACGACTACAGATGTGCATATGTTAGTCAACGTCTACACTTACCACGACAAGAAGGGACTATAACGATTACAGACGTGCATTTCTAAATCAATGTTTACACTTACATCGAAAAGTAGGGGCTGTAACGACTACTGACGCCCATATCTTAGTCAACGTCTACACTTACATCGACAAGCAGGGACTGTAACGACTACTGACGTGCATGTCTTAGTTATCATCTACACTTACATCGACAAGTAGGGACTGTAGCGATTACTGACTTGCATGTTTTAGTCAACATCTTCACTTACAACGATAAGTAGGGACTGTAACGACTACTGACGTGCATGTCTTAGTCAACGTCTTCACTTACCATGACAAGTAGGGACTGTAACGACTACAGACGTGCATGTCTAAGTCAACGTCTACACTTACCACGATAAGTAGGGACTGTAACGACTGAAGACGTGCATGTCTTAGTCAACGTCTACACTTACATCGACAAGTAAGGACTGTAACGACTACTGAATTGTATGTCTTAGTCAACGTCTACACTTTCCACGACAAGTAGGGACTGTAACGACTACAGACGTGCATGTCTTTGTCAATGTCTGCACTTACTACGACAAGTAGGGACTGTAACGACTACAGACATGAATGTCTTAGTCAACGTCTGCACTTAACACGACAAGTAGGGACTGTAACGACTACAGATGTGCATATCTTAGTCAACGTCTACACTTACCACGACAAGAAGGGACTTTAACGATTACAGACGTGCATTTCTAAGTCAATGTTTACACTTACATCGAAAAGTAGGGGCTGTAACGACTACTGACGCCCATATCTTAGTCAACGTCTACACTTACATCGACAAGCAGGGACTGTAACGACTACTGACGTGCATGTCTTAGTCAACGTCTACACTTACCACGACAGGTAGGGACTAACGACTACTGACGTGCATGTCTCAGTCAACGTCTACACTTACCCCGACAGGTAGGGACTAACGACTACTGACGTGCATGTCTCAGTCAACGTCTACACTTACATCGACAAGTAGGGACTGTAGCGTCTATTGACGTGCATGTCTTAGTCAACGTCTACACTTACCACGATAAGTAGGGACTGTAACGACTACTGACGTGCATGTCTTAGTCAACATCTGCACTTACCACAACAGGTAGGGACTGTTACGACTACAGACGTGCATGTCTTAGTCAACGTCTACACTTACATCGACAAGTAGGGACTGTAGCGTCTATTGACGTGCATGTCTTAGTCAATGTCTACACTTACCACGATAAGTAGGGACTGTAACGACTACAGACGCGCATGTCTTAGTTAACGTCTACACTAACCACGACATGTAGGTATTGTAACGACTACACCTGTGCATGTCTTAGTCAACGTATACACTTACCATGACAAGTAGGGACTGTAACGACTACAGACGTGCATGTCTAAGTCAACGTCTACACTTACCACGATAAGTAGGGACTGTAACGACTGAAGACGTGCATGTCTTAGTCAACGTCTACACTTACCACGACAAGTAGGTACTGTAACAACTACAGACGTGCATATCTTAGTCAACGTCTACACTTACATCGACAAGTAAGGACTGTAACGACTACTGAATTGTATGTCTTAGTCAACGTCTACACTTTCCACGACAAGTAGGGACTGTAACGACTACAGACGTGCATGTCTTTGTCAATGTCTGCACTTACCACGACAAGTAGGGACTGTAACGACTACAGACATGCATGTCTTAGTCAACGTCTACACTTACCACGACAAGTAGGGACTGTAACGACTACAGATGTGCATATCTTAGTCAACGTCTACACTTACCACGACAAGAAGGGACTATAACGATTACAGACGTGCATTTCTAAGTCAATGTTTACACTTACATCGAAAAGTAGGGGCTGTAACGACTACTGACGCGCATATCTTAGTCAACGTCTACACTTACATCGACAAGCAGGGACTGTAACGACTACTGACGTGCATGTCTTAGTTAACGTCTACACTTACATCGACAAGTAGGGACTGTAGCGATTACTGACTTGCATGTTTTAGTCAACGTCTACACTTACAACGATAAGTAGGGACTGTAACGACTACTGACGTGCATGTCTTAGTCAACGTCTACACTTACCACAACAAGCAGGGACTGTAACGACTACTGACGTGAATGTCTTGGTCAACGTCTACACTTACCACGACAAGCAGGGACTGTAACGACAGCTGACGTACATGTCTTAGTCAACGTCTACACTTACCACGACATGTAGGGGCTGTAACGACTACTGACGTGCATGTCTTAGTCAACGTTTACACTTACCACGACAAGTAGGGACTGTAACGACTACTGACGTGCATGTCTTAGTCAACGTCTACTCTTACAAAGACAAGTAGGGAATGTAACGATTACTGAGGTTCATGTCTTAGTCAGCGTCTACACTTACCACGATAAGTAGGTACTGTAACGACTACAGACGTGCATGTCTTCGTCAACGTCTACACTTACATCGACAAGTATGGACTGTAACGACTACTGAATTGCATGTCTTAGACAGTTCTACACTTACCACGAAATGTAGGGACTGTAACGACTACTGACGTGCATGTCTTAGTCAACGTCTACACTTACCACGACAAGTAGGGACTGTAACGACTAATGACGTGCATGTCTTAGTCAACGTGTACACTTACCACGACAAGTAGGGACTGTAACGACTAGAGACGTGCATGTCTTTGTCAAAGTGTATACTTACCACGACAAATAGGGAATGTAACGACAACAGACGTGCATGTCTTAGTCAACGTCTACACTTACCACGATTAGATAGGAACTGTAACGACTACAGACGTGCATGTCTTAGTCAACGTCTACACTTACATCGACAAGTAGGGACTGTAACGACTACTGACGTGCATGTCTTAGTCAACGTCTACACTTACCACGACAAGAAGGGACTGTAACGACTACAGACGTGCATTTCTAAGTCAATGTTTACACTTACATCGAAATGTAGGGGACTGTAACGACTACAGACGTGCATGTCTTAGTCAACGTCTACACTTACATCGACAAGTAGGGACTGTAACGACTACTGACGTGCATGTCTTAGTCAACGTCTACACTTACCACAACATGTCTTAGTCAACGTGTACACTTACCACGACAAGTAGGGACTGTAACGACTAGAGACGTGCATGTCTTTGTCAAAGTCTACACTTACCACGACAAATAGGGACTGTAACGACTACAGACGTGCATGTCTTAGTCAACGTCTACACTTACCACGATTAGATAGGGACTGTAACGACTACAGACGTGCATGTCTTAGTCAACGTCTACACTTACATCGACAAGTAGGGACTGTAACGACTACTGACGTGCATGTCTTAGTCAACGTCTACACTTACCACGACAAGAAGGGACTGTAACGATTACAGACGTGCATTTCTAAGTCAATGTCTACACTTACATCGAAATGTAGGGACTGTAACGACTACTGACGCGCATATCTTAGTCAACGTCTACACTTACATCGACAAAGTAGGGACTGTAACGACTACTGACTTGCATGTCTTAGTCAACGTCTACACTTACCACAACAAGCAGGGACTGTAACGACTACTGACGTGCATATCTTAGTCAACGTCTACACTTACCACGACAAGCAGGGACTGTAACGACAGCTGACGTACATGTCTTAGTCAACGTCTACACTTACCACGACATGTAGGGGCTGTAACGACTACTGACGTGCATGTCTTAGTCAACGTCTACACTTACCACGACAAGTAGGGACTGTAACGACTACTGACGTGCATGTCTTAGTCAACGTCTACACTTACAAAGACAAGTAGGGAACTGTGTAACGACTACTGAGGTTCATGTCTTAGTCAACGTCTACACTTACCACGACAAGTAGGGACTGTAACGACTACAGACGTGCATGTCTTAGTCAACGTCTACACTTACATCGACAAGTAGGGACTGTAACGACTACTGAATTGCATGTCTTAGACAGTTCTACACTTACCACGAAATGTAGGGACTGTAACGACTACTGACGTGCATGTCTTAGTCAACGTCTACACTTACATCGACAAGTAGGGACTGTAACGACTGCTGACGTGCATGTCTTAGTCAATGTCTACACTTACCACGACAAGTAGGGACTGTAACGACTACAGACATGCATGTCTTAGTCAACGTCTACACTTACCACGACAAGTAGGGACTGTAACGACTACAGACGTGCATGTCTTAGTCAACGTCTACACTTACCACGACAAGTAGGGACTGTAACGACTACTGACGTGCATGTCTTAGTCAACGTCTACACTTACCACAACAAGTAGGGACTGTAACGACTACAGACGTGCATGTCTTAGTCAACGTCTACACTTACCACGACAAGTAGGGACTGTAACGACTACTGACGTGCATGTCTTAGTCAACGTCTACACTTACCACGACAAGTAGGGACTGTAACGACTACAGACGTGCATGTCTTAGTCAACGTTCTACACTTACCACGAAAAGTAGGGACTGTAACGACTACTGACGTGCATGTCTTAGTCAACGTCTACACTTACATCGACAAGTAGGGACTGTAACGACTACTGACGTGCATGTCTTAGTCAACGTCTACACTTACCACGACAAGTAGGGACTGTAACGACTACTGACGTGCATGTCTTAGTCAACGTCTACACTTACATCGACAAGTAGGGACTGTAACGACTACTGACGTGCATGTCTTAGTCAACGTCTACACTTACCACGACAAGTAGGGACTGTAACGACTACAGACGTGCATGTCTTAGTCAACGTCTGCACTTACCACGACAAGTAGGGACTGTAACGACTACTGACGTGCATGTCTTAGTCAACGTCTACACTTACCACGACAAGTAGGGACTGTAACGACTACAGACGTGCATGTCTTAGTCAACGTCTACACTTACCACGACAAGTAGGGACTGTAACGACTACAGACGTGCATGTCTTAGTCAACGTCTACACTTACCACGACAAGTAGGGACTGTAACGACTACAGATGTGCATGTCTTAGTCAACGTCTACACTTACAACGACACGACTATAACGAGTACAGACGTGCATTTCTAAGTCAATGTTTACACTTACATCGAAAAGTACTGTAACGACTACTGACGTGCATATCTTAGTCAACGTCTACACTTACATCGACAAGCAGGGACTGTAACGACTACAGACGTGCATGTCTTAGTTAACGTCTACACTTACATCGACAATTAGGGACTGTAGCGATTACTGACTTGCATGTTTTAGTCAACGTCTACACTTACATCGACAAGTAGGGACTGTAACGACTGATGATGTGCATGTCTTAGTCAATGTCTACACTTACCACGACAAGTAGGGACTGTAACGACTACAGACATGCATGTCTTTGTCAATGTCTGCACTTACCACGACAAGTAGGTACTGTAACGACTACAGACGTGCATGTCTTAGTCAACGTCTACACTTACCACGACAAGTAGGGACTGTAACGACTACAGACGTGCATGTCTTTGTCAATGTCTGCACTTACCACGACAAGTAGGGACTGTAACGACTACAGACATGCATGTCTTAGTCAACGTCTGCACTTACCACGACAAGTAGGGACTGTAACAACTACAGATGTGCATATCTTAGTCAACGTCTACACTTACCACGACAAGAAGGGACTATAACGATTACAGACGTGCATTTCTAAGTCAATGTTTACACTTACATCGAAAAGTAGGGGCTGTAACGACTACTGACGCGCATATCTTAGTCAACGTCTACACTTACCACGACAAGCAGGGACTGTAACGACAGCTGACGTACATGTCTTAGTCAACGTCTACACTTACCACGACATGTAGGGACTGTAACGATTACTGACTTGCATGTTTTAGTCAACGTCTACACTTACAACGACAGTAGGGAACTGTAACGACTACTGACGTGCATGTCTTAGTCAACGTCTACACTTACCACGACAAGTAGGGACTGTAACGACTACTGACGTGCATGTCTATGTCAACGTCTACACTTACCACGACAAGCAGGGACTGTAACGACTAGCTGACGTGCATGTCTTAGTCAACGTCTACACTTACCACGACATGTAGGGACTGTAACGACTACTGACGTGCATGTCTTAGTCAACGTCTACTCTTACAAAGACAAGTAGGGAATGTAACGACTACTGAGGTTCTTGTCTTAGTCAACGTCTACACTTACCACGATAAGTAGGTACTGTAACGACTACAGACGTGCATGTCTTCGTCAACGTCTACACTTACATCGACAAGTAGGGACTGTAACGACTACTGAATTGCATGTCTTAGACAGTTCTACACTTACCACGAAATGTAGGGACTGTAACGACTACTGACGTGCATGTCTTAGTCAACGTCTACACTAATCACAACAAGTAGGGACTGTAACGACTACTGAATTGCATGTCTTAGACAGTTCTACACTTACCACGACAAGTAGGGACTGTAACGACTACAGACATGCATGTCTTTGTCAATGTCTGCACTTACCACGACAAGTAGGTACTGTAACGACTACAGACGTGCATGTCTTAGTCAACGTCTACACTTACCACGACAAGTAGGGACTGTAACGACTACAGACGTGCATGTCTTTGTCAATGTCTACACTTACCACGACAAGTAGGGACTGTAACGACTACAGACATGCATGTCTTAGTCAACGTCTACACTTACCACGACAAGTAGGGACTGTAACGACTACAGACGTGCATGTCTTAGTCAACGTCTACACTTACCACGACAAGAAGGGACTATAACGACTACAGACGTGCATTTCTAAGTCAATGTTTACACTTACATCGAAAAGTAGGGACTGTAACGACTACTGACGTGCATATCTTAGTCAACGTCTACACTTACATCGACAAGCAGGGACTGTAACGACTACTGACGTGCATGTCTTAGTCAACGTCTACACTTACATCGACAAGTAGGGACTGTAACGACTACTGACGTGCATGTCTTAGTCAACGTCTACACTTACCACGACAAGTAGGGACTGTAACGACTACTGACGTGCATGTCTTAGTCAACGTCTACACTTACCACGACAAGTAGGGACTGTAACGACTACTGACGTGAATGTCTTAGTCAACGTCTACACTTACCACGACAAGCAGGGACTGTAACGACAGCTGACGTACATGTCTTAGTCAACGTCTACACTTACCACGACATGTAGGGACTGTAACGACTACTGACGTGCATGTCTTAGTCAACGTCTACTCTTACAAAGACAAGTAGGGAACTGTAACGACTACTGACGTGCATGTCTTAGTCAACGTCTACACTTACCACGATAAGTAGGTACTGTAACGACTACAGACGTGCATGTCTTAGTCAACGTCTACACTTACATCGACAAGTAGGGACTGTAACGACTACTGAATTGCATGTCTTAGACACGTCTACACTTACCACGACAAGTAGGGACTGTAACGACTACTGACGTGCATGTCTTAGTCAACGTCTACACTTACCATCGACAAGTAGGGACTGTAACGACTACTGACGTGCATGTCTTAGTCAACGTCTACACTTACCACGACAAGTAGGGACTGTAACGACTACAGACGTGCATGTCTTTGTCAACGTCTACACTTACCACGACAAGTAGGTACTGTAACGACTACAGACGTGCATGTCTTAGTCAACGTCTACACTTACCACGACAAGTAGGGACTGTAACGACTACTGACGTGCATGTCTTAGTCAATGTCTCTACACTTACCACGACAAGTAGGGACTGTAACGACTACTGACGTGCATGTCTTAGTCAACGTCTACACTTACCACGACAAGTAGGGACTGTAACGACTACAGACGTGCATGTCTTAGTCAACGTCTACACTTACCACGACAGTAGGGACTGTAACGACTACAGACGTGCATGTCTAAGTCAACGTCTACACTTACCACGAAAAGTAGGGGCTGTAACGACTACTGACGTGCATGTCTTAGTCAACGTCTACACTTACCACGACAAGTAGGGACTGTAACGACTACAGACGTGCATGTCTTAGTCAACGTCTACACTTACATCGACAAGTAGGGACTGTAACGACTACTGACGTGCATGTCTTAGTCAACGTCTACACTTACCACGACAAGTAGGGACTGTAACGACTACTGACGTGCATGTCTTAGTCAACGTCTACACTTACCACGACAAGTAGTAGGGACTGTAACGACTACAGACGTGCATGTCTTAGTCAACGTCTACACTTACCACGACAAGTAGGGACTGTAACGACTACAGACGTGCATGTCTTAGTCAACGTCTACACTTACCACGACAAGTAGGGACTGTAACGACTACTGACGTGCATGTCTTAGTCACGTCTACACTTACCACGACAAGTAGGGACTGTAACGACTACAGACGTGCATGTCTTAGTCAACGTCTACACTTACATCGACAAGTAGGGACTGTAACGACTACTGACGTGCATGTCTTAGTCAACGTCTACACTTACATCGACAAGTAGGGACTGTAACGACTACTGACGTGCATGTCTTAGTCAACGTCTACACTTACCACGACAAGTAGGGACTGTAACGACTACTGACGTGCATGTCTTAGTCAACGTCTACACTTACCACGACAAGTAGGGACTGTAACGACTACTGACGTGCATGTCTTTGTCAACGTCTACACTTACCACGACAAGTAGGGACTGTAACGACTACTGACGTGCATGTCTTAGTCAACGTCTACACTTACCACGACAAGTAAGGACTGTAACGACTACTGACGTGCATGTCTTAGTCAACGTCTACACTTACCACGACAAGTAGGGACTGTAACGACTACAGACGTGCATGTCTTAGTCAACGTCTACACTTACCACGACAAGTAGGGACTGTAACGACTACTGACGTGCATGTCTTAGTCAACGTCTACACTTACACACGACAAGTAGGGACTGTAACGACTACTGACGTGCATGTGCATGTCTTAGTCAACGTCTACACTTACCACGACAAGTAGGGACTGTAACGACTACTGACGTGCATGTCTTAGTCAACGTCTACACTTACCACAACAAGTAGGGACTGTAACGACTACAGACGTGCATGTCTTAGTCAACGTCTACACTTACATCGACAATGTAGGGACTGTAACGACTACTGACGTGCATGTCTTAGTCAACGTCTACTCTTACAAAGACAAGTAGGGAATGTAACGACTACTGAGGTTCTTGTCTTAGTCAACGTCTACACTTACCACGACAAGTAGGAACTGTAACAACTACAGACGTGCATGTCTTAGTCAACGTCTACACTTACCATCGACAAGTAGGGACTGTAACGACTACTGACGTGCATGTCTTAGTCAAACGTCTACACTTACCACGACAAGTAGGGACTGTTACGACTACTGACGTGCATGTCTTAGTCAACGTCTACACTTAATCACGACAAGTAGGGACTGTAACGACTACAGACGTGCATGTCTTAGTCAACGTCTACACTTACCACACAACAAGTAGGGACTGTAACGACTACAGACGTGCATGTCTTAGTCAACGTCTACACTTACACGACAAGTAGGGACTGTAACGACTACTGACGTGCATGTCTTAGTCAACGTCTACACTTACCACGACAAGTAGGGACTGTAACGACTACTGACGTGCATGTCTTAGTTCAACGTCTACACTTACCACGACAAGTAGGGACTGTAACGACTACTGACGTGCATGTCTTAGTCAACGTCTACACTTACCACGACAAGTAGGGACTGTAACGACTACTGACGTGCATGTCTTAGTCAACGTCTACACTTACACGACAAGTAGGGACTGTAACGACTACTGACGTGCATGTCTTAGTCAACGTCTACACTTACCACGACAAGTAGGGACTGTAACGACTACTGACGTGCATGTCTTAGTCAACGTCTACACTTACCACGACAAGTAGGGACTGTAACGACTACTGACGTGCATGTCTTAGTCAACGTCTACACTTACCACGACAAGTAGGGACTGTAACGACTACTGACGTGCATGTCTTAGTCAACGTCTACACTTACCACGACAAGTAGGGACTGTAACGACTACTGACGTGCATGTCTTAGTCAACGTCTACACTTACCACGACAAGTAGGGACTGTAACGACTACTGACGTGCATGTCTTAGTCAACGTCTACACTTACACGACAAGTAGGGACTGTAACGACTACTGACGTGCATGTCTTAGTCAACGTCTACACTTACCACGACAAGTAGGGACTGTAACGACTACAGACGTGCATGTCTTAGTCAACGTCTACACTTACCATCGACAAGTAGGGACTGTAACGACTACTGACGTGCATGTCTTAGTCAACGTCTACACTTACAAAGACAAGTAGGGACTGTAACGACTACTGACGTGCATGTCTTAGTCAACGTCTACACTTACCACGACAAGTAGGGACTGTAACGACTACAGACGTGCATGTCTTAGTCAACGTCTACACTTACACGACAAGTAGGGACTGTAACGACTACTGACGTGCATGTCTTAGTCAACGTCTACACTTACCACGACAAGTAGGGACTGTAACGACTACTGACGTGCATGTCTTAGTCAACGTCTACACTTACCACGACAAGTAGGGACTGTAACGACTACAGACGTGCATGTCTCTTAGTCAACGTCTACACTTACTTACAAAACACAAGTAGGGACTGTAACGACTACTGACGTGCATGTCTTAGTCAACGTCTACACTTACCACGACAAGTAGGGACTGTAACTACTACTGACGTGCATGTCTTAGTCAACGTCTACACTTTACACGACAAGTAGGGACTGTAACGACTACTGACGTGCATGTCTTAGTCAACGTCTACACTTACCACGACAAGTAGGGACTGTAACGACTACTGACGTGCATGTCTTAGTCAACGTCTACACTTACCACGACAAGTAGGGACTGTAACGACTACTGACGTGCATGTCTTAGTCAACGTCTACACTTACCACGACAAGTAGGGACTGTAACGACTACTGACGTGCATGTCTTAGTCAACGTCTACTCTTACAAAGACAAGTAGGGAATGTAACGACTACTGAGGTTCTTGTCTTAGTCAACGTCTACACTTACCACGATACGTAGGAACTGTAACAACTACAGACGTGCATGTCTTAGTCAACGTCTACACTTGCATCGACAAGTATGGACTGTAACGACTACTGAATTGTATGTCTTAGTCAACGTCTAAACTTTCCACGACAAGTAGGGACTGTTACGACTACTGACGTGCATGTCTTAGTCAACGTCTACACTAATCACAACAAGTAGGAACTGTAACGACTACAGACGTGCATGTCTTAGTCAGTTCTACACTTACCACGACAAGTAGGGACTGTAACGACTACAGACGTGCATGTCTTAGTCAACGTCTACACTTACCACGACAAGTAGGGACTGTAACGACTACTGACGTGCATGTCTTAGTCAACGTCTACACTTACCACGACAAGTAGGGACTGTAACGACTACAGACGTGCATGTCTTAGTCAACGTCTACACTTACCACGACAAGTAGGGACTGTAACGACTACTGACGTGCATGTCTTAGTCAACGTCTACACTTACCACGACAAGTAGGGACTGTAACGACTACTGACGTGCATGTCTTAGTCAACGTCTACACTTACCACGACAAGTAGGGACTGTAACGACTACAGAGGTGCATGTCATTAGTAGTCAACGTCTACACTTACCACGACAAGTAGGGACTGTAACGACTACTGACGTGCATGTCTTAGTCAACGTCTACACTTACCACGACAAGTAGTAGGGACTGTAACGACTACTGACGTGCATGTCTTAGTCAACGTCTACACTTACCACGACAAGTAGGGACTGTAACGACTACAGACGTGCATGTCTTAGTCAACGTCTACACTTACCACGACAACGACTACTGACGTACATGTCTTAGTCAACTACACTTACACGACAAGTAGGGACTGTACGACTACGACTACACTGACAACGTCTACACTTACATCGACAAGTAGGGACTGTAACGTACAGACGTCATGTCTTAGTCACGTCTACACTTACACGACAAGTAGGGACTGTAACGACTACTGACGTGCATGTCTTAGTCAACGTCTACACTTACACACTTCCACGACAAGTAGGGACTGTAACGACTACTGACGTGCATGTCTTAGTCAACGTCTACACTTACCACGACAAAGTAGTAGGGACTGTAACGACTACTGACGTGCATGTCTTAGTCAACGTCTACACTTACCACGACAAGTAGGGACTGTAACGACTACTGACGTGCATGTCTTAGTCAACGTCTACACTTACCACGACAAGTAGGGACTGTAACGACTACTGACGTGCATGTCTTAGTCAACGTCTACACTTACCACGACAAAGTAGGGACTGTAACGACTACTGACGTGCATGTCTTAGTCAACGTCTACACTTACCACGACAAGTAGGGACTGTAACGACTACAGACGTGCATGTCTTAGTCAACGTCTACACTTACCACGACAAGTAGGGACTGTAACGACTACTGAATTGCATGTCTTAGTCAACGTCTACACTTACCACGACAAGTAGGGACTGTAACGACTACTGACGTGCATGTCTTAGTCAACGTCTACACTTACCACGACAAGTAGGGACTGTAACGACTACTGACGTGCATGTCTTAGTCAACGTCTACACTTACCACGACAAGTAGGGACTGTAACGACTACAGACGTGCATGTCTTAGTCAACGTCTACACTTACCACAACAAGTAGGGACTGTAACGACTACTGACGTGCATGTCTTAGTCAACGTCTACACTTACCACGACAAGTAGGGACTGTAACGACTACTGACGTGCATGTCTTAGTCAACGTCTACACTTACCACGACAAGTAGGGACTGTAACGACTACTGACGTGCATGTCTTAGTCAACGTCTACACTTACACGACAAGTAGGGACTGTAACGACTACTGACGTGCATGTCTTAGTCAACGTCTACACTTACCACGACAAGTAGGGACTGTAACGACTACTGACGTGCATGTCTTAGTCAACGTCTACACTTACACGACAAGTAGGGACTGTAACGACTACTGACGTGCATGTCTTAGTCAACGTCTACACTTACCACGACAAGTAGGGACTGTAACGACTACTGACGTGCATGTCTTAGTCAACGTCTACACTTACCACGACAAGTAGGGACTGTAACGACTACTGACGTGCATGTCTTAGTCAACGTCTACACTTACCACGACAAGTAGGGACTGTAACGACTACTGACGTGCATGTCTTAGTCAACGTCTACACTTACCACGACAAGTAGGGACTGTAACGACTACTGACGTGCATGTCTTAGTCAACGTCTACACTTACCACGACAAGTAGGGACTGTAACGACGACTGACGTGCATGTCTTAGTCAACGTCTACACTTACCACGACAAGTAGGGACTGTAACGACGACTACTGACGTGCATGTCTTAGTCAACGTCTACACTTACCACGACAAGTAGGGGACTGTAACGACTACTGACGTGCATGTCTTAGTCAACGTCTACACTTACCACGACAAGTAGGGACTGTAACGACTACAGACGTGCATGTCTTAGTCAACGTCTACACTTACCACGACAAGTAGGGACTGTAACGACTACTGACGTGCATGTCTTAGTCAACGTCTACACTTACCACGACAAGTAGGGACTGTAACGACTACTGACGTGCATGTCTTAGTCAACGTCTACACTTACCACGACAAGTAGGGACTGTAACGACTACAGACGTGCATGTCTAGTCAACGTCTACACACTTACACGACAAGTAGGGACTGTAACGACTACAGACGTGCATGTCTTAGTCAACGTCTACACTTACCACGACAAGTAGGGACTGTAACGACTACAGACGTGCATGTCTTAGTCAACGTCTACACTTACCACGACAAGTAGGGACTGTAACGACTACTGACGTGCATGTCTTAGTCAACGTCTACACTTACCACGACAAGTAGGGACTGTAACGACTACTGACGTGCATGTCTTAGTCAACGTCTACACTTACCACGACAAGTAGGGACTGTACGACTACTGACGTGCATGTCTTAGTCAACGTCTACACTTACCACGACAAGTAGGGACTGTAACGACTACTGACGTGCATGTCTTAGTCAACGTCTACACTTACATCGACAAGTAGGGACTGTAACGACTACTGACGTGCATGTCTTAGTCAACGTCTACACTTACCACGACAAGTAGGGACTGTAACGACTACTGACGTGCATGTCTTAGTCAACGTCTACACTTACCACGACAAGTAGGGACTGTAACGACTACTGACGTGCATGTCTTAGTCAACGTCTACACTTACCACGACAAGTAGGGACTGTAACGACTACTGACGTGCATGTCTTAGTCAACGTCTACACTTACCACGACAAGTAGGGACTGTAACGACTACAGACGTGCATGTCTTAGTCAACGTCTACACTTGCATCGAAATGTAGGGACTGTAACGACTACTGACGTGCATGTCTTAGTCAACGTCTACTCTTACAAAGACAAGTAGGGAATGTAACGACTACTGAGGTTCTTGTCTTAGTCAACGTCTACACTTACCACGATACGTAGGAACTGTAACAACTACAGACGTGCATGTCTTAGTCAACGTCTACACTTGCATCGACAAGTAGGGACTGTAACGACTACTGAATTGTATGTCTTAGTCAACGTCTAAACTTTCCACGACAAGTAGGGACTGTTACGACTACTGACGTGCATGTCTTAGTCAACGTCTACACTAATCACAACAAGTAGGAACTGTAACGACTACAGACGTGCATGTCTTAGTCAACGTCTACACTTACCACAACAGGTAGGGACTGTAACGACTACAGACGTGCATGTCTTAGTCAACGTCTACACTTACCACGACAAGTAGGGACTGTAACGACTACAGACGTGCATGTCTTAGTCAACGTCTACACTTACCACGACAAGTAGGGACTGTAACGACTACTGACGTGCATGTCTTAGTCAACGTCTACACTTACACCACGACAAGTAGGGACTGTAACGACTACTGACGTGCATGTCTTAGTCAACGTCTACACTACCACGACAAGTAGGGACTGTAACGACTACTGACGTGCATGTCTTAGTCAACGTCTACACTTACCACGACAAGTAGGGACTGTAACGACTACTGAGGTTGCATGTCTTAGTCAACGTCTACACTTACCGACAAGTAGGGACTGTAACGACTACAGACGTGCATGTCTTAGTCAACGTCTACACTTGCACGACAAGTAGGGACTGTAACGACTACTGACGTGCATGTCTTAGTCAACGTCTACACTTACCACGACAAGTAGGGACTGTTACGACTACTGACGTGCATGTCTTAGTCAACGTCTACACTTACCACAACAAGTAGGAACTGTAACGACTACAGACGTGCATGTCTTAGTCAACGTCTACACTTACCACAACAAGTAGGGACTGTAACGACTACAGACGTGCATGTCTTAGTCAACGTCTACACTTACCACGATAAGTAGGTACTGTAACGACTACAGACGTGCATGTCTTAGTCAACGTCTACACTTACATCGACAAGTAGGGACTGTAACGACTACTGAATTGCATGTCTTAGACAGTTCTACACTTACCACGACATGTAGGGACTGTAACGACTACTGACGTGCATGTCTTAGTCAACGTCTACACTTACCACGACAAGTAGGGACTGTAACGACTACTGACGTGCATGTCTTAGTCAACGTCTACACTTACCACAACAAGTAGGGACTGTAACGACTACAGACGTGCATGTCTTAGTCAACGTCTACACACTACCACACGACAAGTAGGGACTGTAACGACTACTGACGTGCATGTCTTAGTCAACGTCTACACTACACGACAAGTAGGGACTGTAACGACTACTGACGTGCATGTCTTAGTCAACGTCTACACATACCACGACAAGTAGGGACTGTAACGACTACTGACGTGCATGTCTTAGTCAACGTCTACACTTACCACGACAAGTAGGGACTGTAACGACTACTGACGTGCATGTCTTAGTCAACGTCTACACTTACCACGACAAGTAGGGACTGTAACGACTACTGACGTGCATGTCTTAGTCAACGTCTACACTTACCACGACAAGTAGGGACTGTAACGACTACAGACGTGCATGTCTTAGTCAACGTCTACACTTACCACGACAAGTAGGGACTGTAACGACTACAGACGTGCATGTCTTAGTCAACGTCTACACTTACCACGACAAGTAGGGACTGTAACGACTACAGACGTGCATGTCTTAGTCAACGTCTACACTTACATCGACAAGTAGGGACTGTAACGACTACTGACGTGCATGTCTTAGTCAACGTCTACACTTACCACGACAAGTAGGGACTGTAACGACTACTGACGTGCATGTCTTAGTCAACGTCTACACTTACCACGACAAGTAGGGACTGTAACGACTACTGACGTGCATGTCTTAGTCAACGTCTACACTTACCACGACAAGTAGGGGGACTGTAACGACTACAGACGTGCATGTCTTAGTCAACGTCTACACTTACCACGACAAGTAGGGACTGTAACGACTACAGACGTGCATGTCTTAGTCAACGTCTACACTTACCACGACAAGTAGGGACTGTAACGACTACAGACGTGCATGTCTTAGTCAACGTCTACACTTACCACGACAAGTAGGGACTGTAACGACTACAGACGTGCATGTCTAGTCAACGTCTACACTTACCACGACAAGTAGGGACTGTAACGACTACTGACGTGCATGTCTTAGTCAACGTCTACACTTACCACGACAAGTAGGGACTGTAACGACTACAGACGTGCATGTCTTAGTCAACGTCTACACTTACCACATCGACAAGTAGGGACTGTGTACGACTACTGACGTGCATGTGTCTTAGTCAACGTCTACACTTACACGACAAGTAGGGACTGTAACGACTACTGACGTGCATGTCTTAGTCAACGTCTACACTTACCACGACAAGTAGGGACTGTAACGACTACTGACGTGCATGTCTTAGTCAACGTCTACACTTACCACGACAAGTAGGGACTGTAACGACTACTGACGTGCATGTCTTAGTCAACGTCTACACTTACCACGACAAGTAGGGACTGTAACGACTACTGACGTGCATGTCTTAGTCAACGTCTACACTTACCACGACAAGTAGGGACTGTAACGACTACTGACGTGCATGTCTTAGTCAACGTCTACACTTACCACGACAAGTAGGGACTGTAACGACTACAGACGTGCATGTCTTAGTCAACGTCTACACTTACCACGACAAGTAGGGACTGTAACGACTACTGACGTGCATGTCTTAGTCAACGTCTACACTTACAAACGACAAGTAGGGACTGTAACGACTACTGACGTTCATGTCTTAGTCAACGTCTACACTTTACCACGACAAGTAGGGACTGTAACGACTACTGACGTGCATGTCTTAGTCAACGTCTACACTTACCATCGACAAGTAGGGACTGTAACGACTACTGAATTGCATGTCTTAGTCAACGTCTACACTTACCACGACAAGTAGGGACTGTAACGACTACTGACGTGCATGTCTTAGTCAACGTCTACACTTAATCACAACAAGTAGGAACTGTAACGACTACAGACGTGCATGTCTTAGTCAACGTCTACACTTACCACAGACAAGTAGGGACTGTAACGACTACTGACGTGCATGTCTTAGTCAACGTCTACACTTACCACGATACGTAGGAACTGTAACAACTACAGACGTGCATGTCTTAGTCAACGTCTACACTTACATCGACAAGTAGGGACTGTAACGACTACTGAATTGTATGTCTTAGTCAACGTCTAAACTTTCCACGACAAGTAGGGACTGTTACGACTACTGACGTGCATGTCTTAGTCAACGTCTACACTAATCACAACAAGTAGGAACTGTAACGACTACAGACGTGCATGTGTTAGTCAACGTGTACACTTACCACAACAGGTAGGGACTGTAACGACTACAGACGTGCATGTCTTAGTCAACGTCTACACTTACCACGATAAGTAGGTACTGTAACGACTACATACGTGCATGTCTTCGTCAACGTCTACACTTACATCGACAAGTAGGGACTGTAACGACTACTGAATTGCATGTCTTAGACAGTTCTACACTTACCACGACATGTAGGGACTGTAACGACTACTGACGTGCATGTCTTAGTCAACGTCTACACTTACATCGACAAGTAGGGACTGTAACGACTGCTGATGTGCATGTCTTAGTCAACGTCTACACTTACCACGACAAGTAGGGACTGTAACGACTACAGACGTGCATGTCTTAGTCAATGTCTACACTTACCACGACAAGTAGGGACTGTAACGACTACTGACGTGCATGTCTTAGTCAACGTCTACACTTACCACGACAAGTAGGGACTGTAACGACTACAGACGTGCATGTCTTAGTCAACGTCTACACTTACATCGACAAATAGGGACTGTAACGACTACTGACGTGCATATCTTAGTCAACGTCTACACTTACCACGACAAGTAGGGACTGTAACGACTACAGACGTGCATGTCTTAGTCAACGTCTACACTTACACAACAAGTAGGGACTGTAACGACGACTACTGACGTGCATGTCTTAGTCAACGTCTACACTTACACGACAAGTAGGGACTGTAACGACTACTGACGTGCATGTCTTAGTCAACGTCTACACTTACCACGACAAGTAGGGACTGTAACGACAACTGACGTGCATATCTTAGTCAACGTCTACACTTACCATGACAAGTAGGGACTGTAACGACTACAGACGTGCATGTCTTAGTCAAAGTCTACACTTACCACAACAAGTAGGGATTGTAACGACTACAGACGTGCATGTCTTAGTCAACGTCTACGCTTACCACGACAAGTAGGGACTGTAACGACTACTGACGTGCATGTCTTAGTCAACGTCTACACTTACCACGACAAGTAGGGACTGTAACGACTACTGACGTGCATGTCTTAGTCAACGTCTACACTTACCACGACAAGTAGGGACTGTAACGACTACTGACGTGTGCATGTCTTAGTCAACGTCTACACTTACCACGACAAGTAGGGACTGTAACGACTACTGACGTGCATGTCTTAGTCAACGTCTACACTTACACGACAAGTAGGGACTGTAACGACTACTGACGTGCATGTCTTAGTCAACGTCTACACTTACCACGACAAGTAGGGACTGTAACGACTACTGACGTGCATGTCTTAGTCAACGTCTACACACGACAAGTAGGGACTGTAACGACTACTGACGTGCATGTCTAGTCAACTGTAACGACTAGGGACTGTAACGACTACTGACGTGTCTTAGTCAACGTCTACACTTACCACGACAAGTACCACTGTACGACTAGACGTGCAGGGACTTGTCAACGTCTACACTTACCACGACATGTAGGGACTGTAACGACTATACTGACGTGCATGTCTTAGTCAACGTCTACACTTACCACGACAAGTAGGGACTGTAACGACTACTGACGTGCATGTCTTAGTCAACGTCTACACTTACCACGACAAGTAGGGACTGTAGGGACTGTAACATGTCTTACTACTGACTTACATGTCTTAGTCAACGTCTACACGTGCATGTCTTAGTCACGTCTACAAGTAGGACAAGTAGGACTGTAACGACTACTGACGTGCATGTCTTAGTCAACGTCTACACTTACCACGACAAGTAGGGACTGTAACGACTACAGACGTGCATGTCTTAGTCAACGTCTACACTTACCACGACAGTAGGGACTGTAACGACTACAGACGTGCATGTCTTAGTCAAGTCTACGTCTACACTTACCACGAAAGTAGGGACTGTAACGACTACTGACGTGCATGTCTTAGTCAACGTCTACACTTACCACGACAAGTAGGGACTGTAACGACTACAGACGTGCATGTCTTAGTCAACGTCTACACTTACCACGACAAGTAGGGACTGTAACGACTACTGACGTGCATGTCTTAGTCAACGTCTACACTTACACGACAAGTAGGGGACTGTAACGACTACTGACGTGCATGTCTTAGTCACGTCTACACTTACATCGACAAGTAGGGACTGTAATGACGTGCATGTCGTAGTCAACACTACACTTACCACGACAAGTAGGGACTGTAACGACTACTGACGTGCATGTCTTAGTCAACGTCTACACTTACCACGACAAGTAGGGACTGTAACGACTACTGACGTGCATGTCTTAGTCAACGTCTACACTTACCACGACAAGTAGGGACTGTAACGACTACAGACGTGCATGTCTTAGTCAACGTCTACACTTACCACGACAAGTAGGGACTGTAACGACTACTGACGTGCATGTCTTAGTCAACGTCTACACTTACCACGACAAGTAGGGACTGTAACGACTACTGACGTGCATGTCTTAGTCAACGTCTACACTTACCACGACAAGTAGGGACTGTAACGACTACTGACGTGCATGTCTTAGTCAACGTCTACACTTACACGACAAGTAGGGACTGTAACGACTACTGACGTGCATGTCTTAGTCAACGTCTACACTTACCACGACAAGTAGGGGACTGTAACGACTACTGACGTGCATGTCTTAGTCAACGTCTACACTTACCACGACAAGTAGGGACTGTAACGACTACTGACGTGCATGTCTTAGTCAACGTCTACACTTACCACGACAAGTAGGGACTGTAAACGACTACAGACGTGCATGTCTTAGTCAACGTCTACACTTACCACGACAAGTAGGGACTGTAACGACTACTGACGTGCATGTCTTAGTCAACGTCTACACTTACCACGACAAGTAGGGACTGTAACGACTACTGACGTGCATGTCTTAGTCAACGTCTACACTTACCACGACAAGTAGGGACTGTAACGACTACAGACGTGCATGTCTTAGTCAACGTCTACACTTACCACGACAAGTAGGGACTGTAACGACTACTGACGTGCATGTCTTAGTCAACGTCTACACTTACACGACAAGTAGGGACTGTAACGACTACTGACGTGCATGTCTTAGTCAACGTCTACACTTACCACGACAAGTAGGGACTGTAACGACTACAGACGTGCATGTCTTAGTCAACGTCTACACTTACCACGAACAAGTAGGGACTGTAACGACTACTGACGTGCATGTCTTAGTCAACGTCTACACTTACCACGACAAGTAGGACTGTAACGACTACTGACGTGCATGTCTTAGTCAACGTCTACACTTACATCGACAAGTAGGGACTGTAACGACTACTGACGTGCATGTCTTAGTCAACGTCTACACTTACCACGACAAGTAGGGACTGTAACGACTACTGACGTGCATGTCTTAGTCAACGTCTACACTTACACACGACAAGTAGGGACTGTAACGACTACAGACGTGCATGTCTTAGTCAACGTCTACACTTACCACGACAAGTAGGGACTGTAACGACTACTGACGTGCATGTCTTAGTCAACGTCTACACTTACCACGACATGTAGGGACTGTAACGACTACTGACGTGCATGTCTTAGTCAACGTCTACACTTACCACGACAAGTAGGGACTGTAACGACTACAGACGTGCATGTCTTAGTCAACGTCTACACTTACAGGGACGAACAAGTAGGGACTGTAACGACTACTGACGTGACGTGCATAGTAGTCAACGTCTACTCTTACAAAGACAAGTAGGGAATGTAACGACTACTGAGGTTCTTGTCTTAGTCAACGTCTACACTTACCACGATACGTAGGAACTGTAACAACTACAGACGTGCATGTCTTAGTCAACGTCTACACTTGCATCGACAAGTATGGACTGTAACGACTACTGAATTGTATGTCTTAGTCAACGTCTAAACTTTCCACGACAAGTAGGGACTGTTACGACTACTGACGTGCATGTCTTAGTCAACGTCTACACTAATCACAACAAGTAGGAACTGTAACGACTACAGACGTGCATGTGTTAGTCAACGTGTACACTTACCACAACAGGTAGGGACTGTAACGACTACAGACGTGCATGTCTTAGTCAACGTCTACACTTACCACGATAAGTAGGTACTGTAACTACTACATACGTGCATGTCGTCGTCAACGTCTACACTTACATCGACAAGTAGGGACTGTAACGACTACTGAATTGCATGTCTTAGACAGTTCTACACTTACCACGACATGTAGGGACTGTAACGACTACTGACGTGCATGTCTTAGTCAACGTCTACACTTACATCGACAAGTAGGGACTGTAACGACTGCTGATGTGCATGTCTTAGTCAATGTCTACACTTACCACGACAAGTAGGGACTGTAACGACTACAGACATGCATGTCTTTGTCAATGTCTGCACTTACCACGACAAGTAGGTACTGTAACGACTACAGACGTGCATGTCTTAGTCAACGTCTACATTTACCACGACAAGTAGGGACTGTAACGACTACAGACGTGCATTTCTAAGTCAACGTTTACACTTACATCGAAAAGCAGGGGCTGTAACGACTACTGACGCGCATATCTTAGTCAACGTCTACACTTACATCGACAAGAAGGGACTGTAACGACTACTGACGTGCATGTCTTAGTTAACGTCTGCACTTACATCGACAAGTAGGGACTGTAGCGACTACTGACTTGCATGTTTTAGTCAACGTCTACACTTACAACGATAAGTAGGGACTGTAACGACTACTGACGTGCATGTCTTAGTCAACGTCTACACTTACATCGACAAGTAGGGACTGTAACGACTACAGACGTGCATGTCTTAGTCAACGTCTACACTTTCCACGACAAGTAGGGACTGTAACGACTACTGACGTGCATGTCTTAGTCAACGTCTACACTTACCACGACAAGCAGGGACTGTAACGACTACAGACGTGCATGTCTTAGTCAGCGACTACACTTACCACGACAAGCAGGGACTGTAACGACAGCTGACGTACATGTCTTAGTCAACGTCTACACTTACCACAACAGGTAGGGACTGTAACGACTACTGACGTGAATGTCTTGGTCAACGTCTACACTTACCACGACAAGCAGGGACTGTAACGACAGCTGACGTGCATGTCTTAGTTAACGTCTACACTTACCACGACATGTAGGGACTGTAACGACTACTGACGTGCATGTCTTAGTCAACGTCTACACTTACCACAACAGGTAGGGACTGTAACGACTACAGACGTGCATGTCTTAGTCAACGTCTACACTTGCATCGAAATGTAGGGACTGTAACGACTACAGACGTGCATGTCTTAGTCAACGTCTACTCTTACAAAGACAAGTAGGGACTGTAACGACTACTGAGGTGCTTGTCTTAGTCAACGTCTACACTTACCACGACACGTAGGAACTGTAACAACTACAGACGTGCATGTCTTAGTTAACGTCTGCACTTACATCGACAAGTAGGGACTGTAACGACTACTGACTTGCATGTTTTAGTCAACGTCTACACTTACCACGACAAGTAGGGACTGTAACGACTACTGACGTGCATGTCTTAGTCAACGTCTACACTTACCACGACAAGTAGGGACTGTAACGACTACAGACGTGCATGTCTTAGTCAACGTCTACACTTACCACGACAAGTAGGGACTGTAACGACTACTGACGTGCATGTCTTAGTCAACGTCTACACTTACCACGACAAGTAGGGACTGTAACGACTACTGACGTTGCATGTCTTAGTCAACGTCTACACTTACCACGACAAGTAGGGACTGTAACGACTACTGACGTGCATGTCTTAGTCAACGTCTACACTTACCACGACAAGTAGGGACTGTAACGACTACTGACGTGCATGTCTTAGTCAACGTCTACACTTACCACGACAAGTAGGGACTGTAACGACTACTGACGTGCATGTCTTAGTCAACGTCTACACTTACCACGACAAGTAGGGACTGTAACGACTACTGACGTGCATGTCTTAGTCAACGTCTACACTTACACACGACAAGTAGGGACTGTAACGACTACTGACGTGCATGTCTTAGTCAACGTCTACACTTACACCACGACAAGTAGGGACTGTAACGACTACTGACGTGCATGTCTTAGTCAACGTCTACACTTACCACGACGAAGTAGGGACTGTAACGACTACTGACGTGCATGTCTTAGTCAACGTCTACACTTACCATCGACAAGTAGGGACTGTAACGACTACAGACGTGCATGTCTTAGTCAACGTCTACACTTTCATGTCTTAGTCAATGTCTACACTTCCACGACAAGTAGGGACTGTTGCGACTACTGACGTGCATGTCTTAGTCAACGTCTACACTTACCACGACAAGCAGGGACTGTAACGACTACAGACGTGCATGTCTTAGTCAGCGACTACACTTACCACGACAAGCAGGGACTGTAACGACAGCTGACGTACATGTCTTAGTCAACGTCTACACTTACCACAACAGGTAGGGACTGTAACGACTACTGACGTGAATGTCTTAGTCAACGTCTACACTTACCACGACAAGCAGGGACTGTAACGACTACTGACGTGCATGTCTTAGTCAACGTCTACACTTACCACGACAAGTAGGGACTGTAACGACTACTGACGTGCATGTCTTAGTCAACGTCTACACTTACCACAACAAGTAGGGACTGTAACGACTACAGACGTGCATGTCTTAGTCAACGTCTACACTTGCATCGAAATGTAGGGACTGTAACGACTACTGACGTGCATGTCTTAGTCAACGTCTACTCTTACAAAGACAAGTAGGGAATGTAACGACTACTGAGGTGCATGTCTTAGTCAACGTCTACACTTACCACGATACGTAGGAACTGTAACAACTACAGACGTGCATGTCTTAGTTAACGTCTGCACTTACATCGACAAGTAGGGACTGTAGCGACTACTGACTTGCATGTTTTAGTCAACGTCTACACTTACCACGACAAGTAGGGACTGTAACGACTACTGACGTGCATGTCTTAGTCAACGTCTACACTTACCACGACAAGTAGGGACTGTAACGACTACAGACGTGCATGTCTTAGTCAATGTCTACACTTACCACGACAAGTAGGGACTGTACGACTACTGACGTGCATGTCTTAGTCAACGTCTACACTTACCACGACAAGCAGGGTCTACACTTACCACGACATGTAGGGGACTGTAACGACTATACGAGACGTGCATCTTTCTAAGTCAATGTTTACACTTACATCGAAAG
>JAXDRA010000661.1:0-18638 GCA_034190875.2 Urechis unicinctus
AGAGCCTCTAAAGCCCATGGCAATAACCGAGCGTGTATTTGATATTGGTGATATTGATACCTATTTGCAAGATTTGTTATATATCCAAAAACAATCGGCATTATTATTAGAGCAAAAAAATAATGCCTTATGGCAAATACAAAAAAAAATCAATACCGCACAAAAGCATATTGATGGGCTAGAAAAAAAAGAAGATATCCAAGAACAACAGCAATTATGGGAGCAAAAAGGCAATTTGGTATTGCAATATGCCAGTGAAGTGGATATTTATCAAGCCCAAATTACGCTAGAGGGCGTATCTGTTAATATACCCCATCACATTCATACCGCCTATGCCCTAAGCAACTATTGTTTTAATAAATCCAAAAAACAAAAAAAGCCAAGATGGATAATATCAATATCCAAGCCGATAACCTCAGTCAAAAAATGGATTTTTTGCACAAACAGCAACACATCATAGAGCAAGCCAAGCATATTGATGAGGTGATGCTATATCGCCCTGCCATTAAAAAAGATGCCAAAAGGGTGGCAGAAGAGGTTTTTTTATCAAGGCTATAAAATCATTATTGGGCGAAATAGCAATGAAAATGTTAAAATACTCAAGATGTGCAAAAAAGATGATTTGTGGATGCACATTAAAGACACGCCATCATCCCATGTGGTGATAAAGGCTCAAAATAAGCAATTCCCCACAAACGGTCATTGAGCAGGCGGCACAATTATGCGTAGATTTTAGTGTTAAGCAAAAAGGAAAATATTTGGTCGATTACACCAAAAGACAACACATTAAGATACAAAAAGGATCACTCGTGCATTATGTTAATTATAAAAACCATCACCATATTTAAAGAGCAGATATGAATGTCATTGGAAATCATATTTACATCAATCAAAATGCTTCAACTGTCATGTCCGCTAAGGGGGCTATGCATTTAAATTCAGCTGCCATTCAAAGCGTGGTGGCTTTTGAGTTATTTGCTGCTAAAAGACAGCAAATTGCCAAAACCAAGCCCACACATAGCAGTAATGCTTTTGATACCAAAAACGAACACCACAAACAACAAAAAGAAGAGAGAAATACTCACCTCAGAAGTATTTGAAGAAGTATTCGCCCATCCTCCCAAGATAGACTCCGTTGATAAAGAGGCAGCGATTAATGAATACAAGCAAGCCGATAAGGATTATTAATGTTTAATATAGATATGAAAAGAGTGCAAACTGGTGCGATATTAGTAGTGGTATTGGCCGTGGTGCTGATATTGGATTATAGCTGGGTATATGCGACGCTATTTTGGGCTATGTTGTGGATGTGTGTATATGAAACCAAAGACCTATATCAAATAGAGGAGATGAGTAGTTATTATGGCGTAGTGATTGCCCTTATAGGCTGCTCATTATTGACCACACAGCTTTTATTGGGTGTGGGCATTATCATATTTGCCAGTGCTGGCTATCAGGCGTATGTGCATAAACCCATGCCAGAATTATTCAAGGTGTTGTTTTTATCCTATATTGCCCTTATCGTTTTTTTTACCCCTGATGATAGATTATGGCAGTTAGTTTGTATTTATTGTGGGTGGTCGCCTGTGTGGCCATCTGTGATACGGGGGCTTATGTTGTGGGCAAGAGCTTGGGCAGTAATGGTTTTTCAGAAGCCTCACCCAATAAGACCATTGAGGGGTTGTGATAGGTGGGGTGGTGTTAGGGAGCATCGCAGGTGCTTTGGCGGCTTTGCTAGTAGAAGAAAGCCTTATGCTTATTATTTTAATCTCTGTGTTAGTGAGCATTATGAGTGTATTGGGAGATTTATACGAAAGCCATCTTAAGCGATTAGTGGGCATTAAAGATAGTGGAGATATCTTTCCAGGCCATGGGGGATTATTGGATAGACTTGATGGCTACTTATTTGCCCTGCCCGTATTTTATATCATGCTTCAATTATTTATATAAATGATAGTCCTTGGCTCTACGGGTTCTATTGGTGTTAATGCACTCTATATCGCCAAGGCGTATCATATTAAGATTGATGTACTCGTCGCTGGCTACAATCACCAGCTCATTAATGAGCAAATCAAACACCCACCACCCTAGAATTGTTGTTGTCGCTGATCAAGCAACAGCAGAAAAAAAATCAATTTTAAAAACCGTATGGCATGGTGGGGAGGCTATACTAACAGCCATACAGCAAAGCGATAGCGAGTTAGTGGTGAATGCCTTGGTGGGATTTATGGGCTTAATGCCCACCCTTGAAGCTCAAAAAACCAATAAAATCATTGCACTGGCGAATAAAGAAAGCCTGCTCATTGCAGGGGCTTATGTGAATATGAACAATATCCGCCCCATAGACAGCGAGCATTTTGCCCTATCTTATCTACTCGATAAACAAAAAACCATCGATATGATGCACATTACAGCCAGTGGCGGTGCATTAAGAGATTACCCCAAAAACAAGATACACGATGCCACCATAGCACAGGTATTAAAACATCCCAATTGGTCGATGGGGCAAAAAATCACCGTGGATAGTGCCACCATGTGCAATAAATTATTTGAGCTACTAGAAGCCAAATGGCTATTTGATACCACCAGAGTCGATGCCCATATAGAAACCAGCTCCACCATTCATGGGCTTATAGAATATACCGATGGCAGTATCACCGCACATTTTAGCCAGTGCGGATATGCGCCTGCCCATTGCTTATGCCTTGCTTGGTCATTGCAATGATTTGCACATTAAAAAAATAGACCTAAAGACACTCTCTAATATTCATTTTGATGATATTGATATAGAAAGATACCCCATTTGGCAGATTAAAGACATGCTATTGCACAACCCCAATCTTGGCGTGGTGATTAATCGAGCCAATGAAGAGGCCGTCTATGCATTTTTGCAAGCCAAAATTTCATTTGGCAAAATCACCACATTGATTTTAGACACCCTAGAAAAATTTAATCAGCCCAATATCCACAATATAGAAGATGTACTAGCACTTGATAGTGAGGTGTGAAGCAATATGTCAAACAAGCATTAAAATTATGAGCTATTTATTAAGCATAGAAAGCAGTTGCGATGATAGCTCCATAGCCCTCACCTGCATGAAGAGCAAAAAACTCATAGCCCATCAAAAAATCTCACAATTACAGCACAGCCAATATGGTGGCGTAGTACCAGAAATAGCCACCAGAGAACATGCCAAGGCATTGCCTTTTTTATTAGAGCAAATCACACAACATCTACCCAAGGTCAAAGCCATTGCCGTGACCAATAAGCCAGGGCTTAGTGTCACTTTATTAGAGGGCGTGATGATGGCAAAGGCATTAGCCATTAGCTTGCAAGTACCACTTATTGGGGTAAATCACCTATATGGGCATTTGTATTCATTGTTTATTTGAAAAACCCGCTTTATTGCCCGGTATTGTGCTGCTAGCTTCAGGGGGGCATACGGCGGTATTTGAATGGCTACGATTATGATAATGTGTTAAATTATTGGCAACCAGTAAAGATGATAGTTTAGGCGAATGCTTTGATAAAACCGCCAAGATGTTAGGGCTGGGTTATCCAGGAGGCCCTATCGTAGAGCAACTAGCCAAAAAAGGCGATAAGCACCGCTTTAATTTTGCCCTGCCGCTTCATAATAAAACATGGGCATTTAGTTATTCAGGACTAAAAAATGCCATAAGATTACAAATACAAAAAAGCACCAAAGCTCAAACCATAGAAGCGGATAAAGCAGATATTTGTGCCTCTTTTCAATACATTGCCACAGCCCACATTATTCAAAAACTACAATTAATGATTAGCGAGTCCGCTTTGCCTTATGTGGCTTTTAGTCGGTGGGGTGTCGGCTAATGATTATATGCGTGGTGAGATTGAGGCATTATGCCAACAATATCAAAAAACTTTTTTAACCCCATCTTTAGCATATTGCTCAGATAATGCTGCCATGATAGGCAGATATGCTTTGGAGTTGTACAAACATCAACATTTTACACCCCATAGTGAACTAGATGTACAATCCCGTGTTATTTAATGATATAAATTATAGATTTTTATCCCGTTTAATGCGGTCAATGATATCTTGGGCTTTTTGGCGTTTGCGCTGTTTAATGTCACTTAAGACATCATCTCGGCTAGTTAGCCCCACTTTGGCCCTTAGTTGCTCTAGTCTGGCCCTTGTGCTGGTGGGGGTTTGCTCTGTTTTGGGCAATAGGGTGGATATGAATGATTGGGCTTTTTTGAGGTCATCATTGAGGTCTATTTTTTTACTTTTTTGCACCAACTGCTCAATATATAGGGCATCTTGCCAAACCGCTCAATATCAGGCATGGGCTCACCTGTTTCATAAAAAGGCAAGACATCTTTGCCCAGTGCCATTTCAAGTGAGCTTTCGCCTTTTTCTTTCACCACAAAGGCGGCTAGTACCTGCTCAATATATGCCGCATTTGCCCCTGTGTATTGAATATGCCATGAGTTAATTTCTCTATCGGCTGGATGGGGCTCTAAGTCGCCCTTGAAAGATATGTGAATTGGCCTGCACAAATTTTTGTAATTTATCCCAAAAGGGTCTAAAATTTTCACTATTGAGATGTCTGGCAAATACATTGACCGTCTTGTATATTCACTATACACTTTTTTGATATAGGTCTCAAAAAGGCGGTTAAATCGCTTTAGCCCACTTTTGCTATTGGGTGAAATATGTCTTTTTTCGACGATTTCATTAATCAGTGTGGTAAATTCGTGCTCTATATCATCATTTTGCAAAGATAGGATGGTAAATTCAAGTTCCCTGCCATTACTTTTTTGCTATCGGCTCTTAGCCCTTCTTTTATCATTAAAAAAACCATCTCTTTGGATTGATTATTGCATGCAACCTGTGTATAATACCACTACAAGCATATTTTAATATTTTTTTCTAATAAACGATTGTATTGAAATTCGCTCAATTTTTCATAAGGACTACACAGTAATGTTAGCAAAGATGTATAAAAAAGTAACGCCATTAAGTAAAACAGAGGACCCTAAAATTATCCCCCCTAAAAGACTATAAGCATGCCAAGGACATTACAAACACGCTGTTAAGCTTTGATGAAGTCGCACAAGCGTGCAAATATTACCCCATTTATTTTGCCAAAGATAAAGATGGTGTCGTCCCCATTGCCATTTTGGGTGTCAAAGATGTTAATTTATACCTTGATAGTAAAAAAACCAATGGGCAAAAAATCACTATATCCCTGCGGTATTTAGAGCCTATCCATTAGGCATGGCACAAGTAGAGCAAGAGGGTGCAAAAGAAGCAACCAAAGAACAAAGCGAAGATGAGCGATATACCGTGGTTTATGATGGTGAGCATGTGGGTGTGAATAAAAAGATGGTCAAGATGTCACCCACTGATGGCGGTGAGCTAACTGATTTTTGGTCAAAAAGCGGTTGATTTTTTACAAAGCTTGCAAGGCAATATCAATAGAACCAAACAAGCCTTTAAAATTACTCGATGAATATGGGTTATTAAAATTTGCCAATATCGACATTACCAAAGGCGAAGAGAAAAATATCAAATTAAATCAGTAGGCACCATTGAGCAAGATGCCCTGCCAAAAACTAAGCGATGAGCAAATTGTCAATTTGGTCAAAAGAGGCGTATATCGTGTGATTGACTTGCAATTAGCTTCTATGAGCAATATCAATAGTTTGGTTGCCAAACTATAATCATCCATAGGCTTACATACAGTCTATGACTTTTACTAGCCCCTATTGAGCTGATGTATGCCTCATCTGATGCATCGGCATTGGAGCAAAAAATAACTTTTTTTTTTGCTCCATCACGCTCAAAATGAAATCCACACCTTTGATGAAAAACACCACCTCAAACTCCACACCCTAAAAGAAAGATTATACCAATCTGATAACACCAATGACGCATATTTGCGCAAAGTCATCAATAAGATGTCTAAGATTGCCTATGAGCTCAATGATAAAGCCAACACGCAATTATATTTATTTCAAAAACTAGACACCAAATATAATATTATCCAATATCAATTATCCAATGAGCTCAAACAGCTCCATCAAAAACGAAGATGAAAACAACCCTCATGCTCGATGGTATTTTTTTGATGAGCTCAAAATACAGCCCTAAAATATATGCCTTTATTTGTAGCATCATACACCACAATCTAGCCCATACGGTAAGCCTAGTATATCTCAAAGAGCTACTCCACATCGATGAGCGATATATGCGCCTCTCAGATATCAAAAAAAGGATTTTTACCGTCATTCAAGAAGATGTCTTTATCCATACGCCATTTTATGTTGAATTTGAGGTAAACAAACAACAAGACCGTGTGCATATACACTGTGGCTATAAAAAACAACTGATGTTAAAATGCGAACACTTTAAAGGGCTGATGAGTGAGGGCAAGGTGAGCATTAATGATGTGCCCTATCATTTGATAGAGCTAGATATGAATAATAATGGCACCGCTTATGCCATTTTTTTCTAATAAAAAAAAACATCATCAAGGTGCAAAAAGAAAACTATGGCGAGCTGAAGCGATTTATCCAAAAAAACATCGCCTAGATTTTATCTCCCAGGCAGTGGCGGAACGGGTGCAGAGGAGGGAGCTGGCAGGGCATCGCTCACCAGTTCTATATTTTCAAAATTATTGGTGTCGATATTGAGGATATTAGAGCTTCCAGATTTTATATGGTCACTGGTTAATGCAATGGTTTTGACCTCCCCTGTGACCTCATTTTTTACCCTCACCTGAAAATCTTCAACCCCCAAATCAGTGGGGACGATTAAAGAAAACCGTTTCCCATCAATCGTGCCACTAACACTCGCTGGAATCTGAGGAAACGCACCAGGCTTTCTATTGGGTATGGGGGCATTGCTGATGATATTAAGTGAGTAATCGCCCACTGTAGAGCCTGTATTAATAAGCTCATATACTTTTTTCTTGGCTACTTCTGTGGCTACTTTTTGGCTTGCTTCTTTTGGCTTTGGTGGTGATTTTATAGCAGGGGCTTTATTGTTATTATTGGGTGTGGTGGTGTATTTGATGGCGATATCTGCTTTTTCATCCGTGGGGGCTGTTTTTGTGTTTCTACAGGCACTCGCTCTGGCATATCAAGCTCAACGGTATTAATCTCAGGTGTGGTATCAAATAATAAAAATACCAACATCAACACCGTGAGTATTAAAATAGCGAAATAGGAAAAGTTTTTGCTCAATGGTTATCCTTAATAGGCAAATAATAGCTTATTATAGTAAAATTTTGAAAAGGAAATTATGATATGAGCCATCTTAATAATATTTTAATTGCATGGAGTATCTTATCTTTGGGTGTAATCTCCAGCACAGCTGCTGATATGCCCCCCATGCCTCCAGCGATGTTGGATAACACAGTCAAATCCAAACCCAACAAAGCCCCCAAGAGTAAAAAACGCAATAATGTATTTAAAACAAAAACTAGACAGCATTCCAGATTGTGGCACCTTGCCCCCCATGGTCATTTTCTTACCCCCACCAATGGAAAAATCACTCATTACTTGTCGCAATGAATTTTACACAAGCCAACACTCCAAGAAGCCAGCGATAATTTATCCAAATTGCTAAAAAAGAAAGTAAAAGTGACAAAAATCAGCATTGAGGAAGGTTTTAGAGAGTTGTATAGACTATCTGTTGAAGAGGAAACAGCACAGGATTTTTTGACTCATTTGGCGATAGCTCCTACACAAAATACTGCAACAAAGACATCAATGCGTGTCTAGACTAAACAGAGCCTAAGATTTTTTTGCCACAACCCCCACAATCAACCAAGGCATAAAAAAAGCTTTACCCTCATTGAGGTGATGATATATCGGTATCTATTTTGGCATTTGTGGGCACTATTTTATTAAAGATAGTGTCCAGCAATACTTTTTTTATGGGCAGACTATTTGAAAAAGAGGCGGCCAACTCGCTGATTTCCATCTTTCGAGATATTACAGAAGATGAAAAAAAAGAAACCTATGATATCCAAGCGATGGTCACCACTAAATACCCCAATATCACCGATGAACTAAGGAACACACCTCAAAGACAAAAAGGCCATTTATTACAATGAGCTTTTAGATACCCTCACCCTATTTGATACCACATCAGGCGAAGAAGCAGAAGATGATTATGCAGACACTGACACTGGAGCAGGGGGGCAGGGTATAAAATTTATTGTAGAGATTCGCAAAAAAGCATTGCCTTAGAGCAAGGCAAAAGACACCAAAGACAAAGCCAACACGGATTTTATCTATTTTCTAAAAGAGCAAAAAATCGCACCCCCCGTGCTAAACCCATGATAAACACCACACACCAGAAAGCATTTTCACTCATAGAGCTGCTCATTTCCATATTGCTTATGGGCATCATATGGTTTTTTTATACCAAAGCATGCATGGCGTGGAGCGGACAAATAGATTTTATGAAGAAAAAATAAGCGATTTTGAAAAGAAAAAAATGAATTGGTCTATTTGCTCTATAGCGATATCTTGCAAACCACCTACCTAGAAAATAATATCACCGCAGAAGCCACAGAGGAGATTAACCAAGTTAGGGTGTTTAGTCTGAAGACAAAAACATGCCATTAAAGGTTATTTTTATCCTTATGTGACTTATGTGTTATATCCCAAGGAAAAAATACTCTATCGGCTAGAGAGTTTGTCAAAACTCACTTTTCCCATTAATAGGAATGACTTGCATCAATTATCCTATAATAAATACCACAATATCAGCACTTTTTATATCTATAAGAACAAAAAAGATTATTTGATACATTATAAACAAAATGACAGTACGCAATTTTTTGAAGTATCTCAGCTATAAATTTAGTCAAAACCCCAATTTTAGGGCTAAAACTTATAAAAATAATACCAATAATCCAGAAACTATGTTAATATTACAGCGTTGTTCTAATAAAAATTAATTTTAAGGAGTTTGCCCAATGAACAAAACTGAATTTATTTCAAACATATCAAAAGAAGCCAATGTAACAAAAGATGTTGCCAAAAGAGTATTAGAAGCCAGCTTTGAGGTTATCACAAAAAGCGTATCTAAAGGCGACAAAGTCGAATTTGTTGGATTTGGATCTTTTTCAAGAAAAATGCAAAAAGGCAGAGAAGGCAAAGTCCCAGGAACTGACAAAACTTACAAAACAAATGATAAAAATGTGCCATCATTTAAAGCTGGAAAACAATTCAAAGATAGAGTTGAATCAGGTAAGTAAATTATTTTTGCTTATTTAAGAAACATCCTCGTATTCGCGTTAATTGGCACCGTAGCCCATAGTGCGGGTACACCTCCTATCCCATCCGTAATTACTGCCGTCCCCAACCTTGGTATTGCAAAAAGGGTGGAATTTGGTATCCCCTCCATCCAATGCCCCACTTAATACCAGCATTTATAGATAATATCATAGGCAATGACTTTGTATATTTTCGATTCCACCGAGCAGTTATGGAAGAGTGCTGTAGGCATAACCATATACCCAGGTGTGGGCTTTTGGGTGAATGTATCTGATAAGGTCAAGATAGAATATGCTTCAACCTATATAATCCATTTTCTATAGATGATTTTATCGTCAATCCAGGCTGGAATTTATTGGGCATGTCATTAGATAGTGAACGCGTTAATATCGTCTCCAACAGGCTTAATGCCATTACACTATTTACTTATGATGCCAAGCAGTCTCAATGGAAGGAATTTCAACCCTTTAGCCGAGATAGTTTAAAGGCAGGCATGGGCTTTTGGCTTGAAGCCGAATAATCTGTATTTATAACCCCTTCTAATACATGACACGCTTTATGGCAGGCTATGTTAAATGGTCGATATGAAACGCTCCATTATCTTATTGGCGACTTTATTTTTTGTATTACTCATTTCATCGCTTATTGGTGTTAATTCTGGCTTATTAAAAAAAGGCCTTGATATCACAGGCGAGAGCAAATTTATGATACAAATCAATGGCTTACTCAAAGATGTGGTGCTATTGCTGGATAATAAAAGTGCTCTAATCAATAACGAAGCCGCATTATGGATACTCACAGGCAGTACATTCTCTCTAGCAGAAAAAAAATCTGACCTTTCTGTGAATATTGCATTTGAGAGTAATGCCAAATATATTAACATCAATCACATCAGCACAAAAGACAATAACGCAACCGTTGTGGCAGGGCGATTTATGATATAATTTCAACTATTTTTAGAGCACATAATGTACTCGATGAGGCGTATCTGATGGATCTTCTTTTAGACACCATAGATATTGATATACAAGAGAGATCATTTGAGAGTGAGATAGCATTGCAAGACCCCAGTTTTGAACAAGGACGCATATATTCAAGAGCCCACCTCAATCAAATATTAGCCGTATATAAAAATAGAATTGGTGATAATAGTGTTGATTTAATCAATTGGGATGAATTAATAGCCTTTGATGGCAGTGATATGGATATAAATTACATGCCCATCCCACTCCTAGCTGCCATACTTCAAATAAGCGAAGATGAAATAAAAGAAATCATAAAAGAATCCCGACCCATCAGCTCCATAGATGCCGTATTTTTCACCAGATGGGGGCTAGCACACTAAAGGCTCTGGGGGTAAAATCCTATGTGCCTAATATGCGGGTCAATGTCGATATAGGCGTGCTAGACAACAAGCCACTTCAACATTTTCATATAATCTAAAAACAAAAAAAGTCAATAATGTCAGCATTATCACAAAATATTAATTTATCTTCATGGCTAAAGTCATTGCCAGAGCTTATAAGGGCAAGATATGAGCAATGGCAATGGGCGTATTTACAGCGCTCATTTGCCAATAAGACCATTTTTATTGATGATAAAAGACGCTAAAAATACCAATCTCTATGATAAAGTGGATATTATCCTTTCACCCAAATTTTACTGGGTAAGACGAGCCAATTTACCCGTAAAAACAACCAGAAGGGCACTTAAAATAACCCCAGCATTTTTAGCGATATATTACCCGAGGGTCAATATGAATACCAAGCCATCAAAGATGGCGATACTTTTTTATT
Source organism: Urechis unicinctus (assembly GCA_034190875.2). Taxonomy (NCBI): domain Eukaryota; kingdom Metazoa; phylum Annelida; class Polychaeta; order Xenopneusta; family Urechidae; genus Urechis; species Urechis unicinctus. Next base: position 11,074 of record JAXDRA010000661.1, read on the forward strand.
ATTTGCCTATGAGTCCACACCCATCACAGAGGCGATTATAAATGCAGGCGTGGATATTACCCAAATCAACAAGATATTTTTTGCTCAAACCGAGCTTGTGCAATATGCCAATCTTGAAAATGAACCAGTAGCCATAGATGCCCTGCACGAAGTGGCACTCATTAATCAAGAGGGATTATGGTTTAAGATGCCCATGAAATTTGTCCAGAAGATACCAATTTTATTGGCATAGATAAAGTAATGAGAGACATCAGCAAAAGCAAACACCATATTCAAATAGACCATCCAGGGCAGGTGATGACAAGCTCTGCTAGTCAAAAAGTGATTATCGTGTTGTTTGTTTATTCGTGTTTTATTTTGCGGAGTATTTGCTATTAAAAAATGACCACGCCACATTGCTCAAAGCCTATCAAAAGACCATAAACACCTATGAAATACCCCAAAGCAGTATTCAGTTTAATAGCATCATCAAATCACTAGAGAAAAAAAGAAAAGACAGCATAGCTTCAAGAGAAAAAATACACAATCTACTCAAAGTGCCCCTAAAAGGCAAAGATAAAGATGATTTTTGTATCCATAAAAGACAATCAATTTACCATCAAAGTCACCCTAGAAGATGTCAATAACACCGCACAGGTGGATAATTATAAGGACTATTATAATAATTACGCCAAGCTCCAAGACATCAAGGTCATTGATGACATACTAGATATCAGGGGGCAATATGAATAAAATAAACCCCATGTACATCGTCATAGTCTTAGCCATTGCCGTGTTAATTATTTTTTATCAAAAAAAACAACCTAGAGCAATCTATCTTAATGCTAGAAAAATCCAACCAACAAGCCATTAGCATAGGCAAATACACCAAAGAAATCAAAGCAGAATTTAACAACAAACAACAACAAGTCAAAGTGGTCAAGGATATCTTGAGCAAAAACAAATTAAACAATTACCCAATCAATTCAACACCAATAATCAAAAAATGAGCATAAAACTAGTCAATATCGACCACAAACAAGCCAACAAAATAGTGGGCAAACTACTCTCAACCTCGCTGATATGGTCATCTTTTGAGCTAGAAGATGTGGATTTTAACAAGACCATCAGTATTGAGATGCGATTATGAAAACACTGGGGATTAGACTGGGGGTGATTTATATATCCGCATTGCTCATCATTGCCTTTTTACCCACAAAAAACCTGTATTTTTTGGGTGAGCAATATCTAGCCAAACAAAAAATATATATCAACGAATCGGGCATATCCTCTTTTTTTGTACACACCAGCGTGGATGATGGCGATATTTATTTTGAAGACATTAAGGCACTGAGTTTTCAAAATATCAGCCTAAAAGGCTGGCTTGCTGTTTAACTCCCTAAGCATTAATGAGGTCAAAATAGACGAGGGCTTAAAAGACTTTTTGCCCGTAAATATTGATAGTCTAAGCATCAAAATGAGCCTACTATATCCCTTGTATATGCCCCTAAGTGGCGAGGGTGATTTTGGAGAGCTAAGCGGCCATGTGGATTTATGGCAAAAAAAAGTATATATCGAGATAGAAGCCTCAGATACCATCAAAAAATCGTATAAAAAATTATTGGCATTGATGAAAAAAACACAAAACCACCCCCAATAGGTATTATTATGAATACACTATTAAGTAATTCCATGAAAGATTTGGCATTTAATTTATTGGTATTTGCCATTATATTGAAGTTATTATCCTTGGTGGGCATGTATTTTTTACCCACCCATGGCATCAGCAAAGTGGTCAAAAAGACATGGATTTACCTTATTTTGCCCTAAGACTAGACAAATCATAAGAAGCACCCCCAAACAAAGCGAGCAAAAAGAAGCCACAGAAGAAATAGCCTTTCCCATCACCAATCTCATCCTAAAAGCCATTTACGGCAATCCCAATCCCAATACCCCAAAAGCTCCATCATCATGGTAGCCAAAAAGCTAGAAAAAGACAAAGATGCTACCATGCTAAGCATTGGCGAGAGCATAGAAAAATACAAATTCATAGACATTAATCTAGACGACAAAGAAGCCATATTTGAGGCAAATGACAAACGCTACAATCTCACCATGGACACCATCAAGGACAAAAAACGCTCCCCCATCAAGGCCTACTCCAATAACAGTGCCGCTTCAAAAGCACAAAACACCGATGATGTTATCTTGGCGGTACCCAGAGCTGAAGTGCTAAAATACCGCAAGAATTTTAAAGACATCTGGAAAAATATCGGCATTAGAGAAGTGCTCAAAAATGGCAAAATAGATGGCTTTAAAATCATAGGCATAAAAATGGCAGTATATTTGCCAAATTAGGGCTTAAAAGAGGTGATATCATTACCCATGTGAATAACAATAAATTAAGCAGTTATGCCGATGCATTTAAGATATATTACAAGATTGAAAACATGCAAGCCCCTTAAAGTGAGTATCATAAGAAATAAACAAGAAAAGGAATTAGAATATGAGATTTATTAATCTTCTGCTTTGCCTATTGCTTTGGCAGGGCGTATATGCACTCGAAGCTCAGGGTGCTGATAATAATCAAGAAGACAATACAACACAAGACAATAAAGAAAAAGTGTATGTCATAGATAATCCCGATGATTTTGTAGAGATAGATTTCAAAGACCTCAAAATTGTTGATTTAATTAAATTTGTCTCAAAAGTCATTGATAAAAATATCTTGCTCAGTGAAAATGTCACAGGGAAGATTGATTTTATTTCTACAAAACCTATTCACAAAAAAGAAGTGGTGCAGATACTGATGGATGTATTGGGCACTAAAGGCTACACCTTGGTGGGTGAGGGCGAAACGCTCAGTGTGGTCAAAACCACCGATGCCATCAAATCCTCATTGCCCATTTTTTATTACAGCACACCAGGTGAAAAAAGCATTTATTCATCCGCTCAAATGGTCACCGAGTTTATTGATATACAAAATGAAAATGTCGATGTCGTCTCTTCAAAAATCAGACATCTTGGCATCAAAATATGGCAAAATCATCACCCAACACCAACCACCAACACCATCATCATCACCGATTACCCCAAGAGTATAGCCGTGCTCAAAGAAGCCATCAGCATTATTGCCAGAGACAAACAAAAGATATCCGCTCCATCCCCATACAAAATATCCGCCTAACCACCATCGTAGCTCATATCACCAAAGTGGTTAATGCCCTATACACCACCACCATTATTCCCTCACGAATAACCATTATTGATAATAAAGAAACCAACTCCATCGTACTTATCGGACATACCAAGCAATTGGATTATTTAGAAGACTATATAGCACAGGTGGATCAAAAAGCCATAGAGCCCGTATCAGAGGATGAAATAGAGGTGATTTATCTCAAAAACACCGAAGCGAAAAACATGGTTGCCACCCTAAAAACACTCATCACAAAACGAACCACCAAGGGTGCTAGCCAACCCTTTGTATCCAGTGATAATGAAAGCAATTCATTGGTGCTCATAGGCCCAAAAGAAGATTTGAGCTTGCTCACAAAAATGGTCGATACGCTCGATGTTGAAAACAACAAGTCTATGTCAATGTGAAGATTATAGAAATCAGCGAAAAAAACCTCCGATGCGGTGGGTATCAAATACGGCGTTGAGGGGGGCATATTATCAGGCGGTGGGCTATTTAATTTTGCCATGAATTTAGGCGGCAGCTCATCTGTAAGCTCTATCATACCACCCAGTTTAGGCAGTGCGGCAACACAAGGGGCGATACTAGGAGCCAGTGTAGATTTCTTGGTAGAAAATTCTATTGCCAAGGTGGTCTCAGAGCCCTCAATCATCAGCATAACAATCAAGAATCCAGCATTAATGTGGGTGAAACCAGGTCCATTTTAACCAGCACTTCAACATCATCCACCACGGTGAATAATTCATTCAAAAGAGAAGATATCGGGCTAAACCTCAAAGTAAAACCAGGAATATCCAATGACAGCAAGGTCACCCTAACCATCACCGCAAAACTAGAAGATGTGTGGTAGAGGGCTCAGGCGGGCAAGGCACACCAACCACCACAAAAAGAGAAATAAAAACCACAGCCATAGTGCAACACGGCGAGAGTGTCATAGTCGGAGGACTGATTAAACGCAAAAAAACCACCGTCACCACAGGCATCAATTTTCTAAGCCGCATACCCATCTTAGGCCGTTTATTTGGCTCAAAACCAGTGGCTTGGATAATGTTAATTTAGTCATTATTATGACACCGTATATTGTTGAGACCAGCTCTAATTTATCCGCCCTTAGAGAAGATTTAGCAGAGCTAAATATCATCAGACAAGAAATATCTAAAGAGCATCAAAGAGAGACTAAAAGCATTCAAAAAAGATGCCAATCTAAACGATGTCAACTAATATGCAACTCCCAACCATCCACAACGACAATCTACAAGCCCTATCCCTAGAGCATATCGACATCGGCATTGCCATCAAAAACTACACGCTATTTGCCAAGGTCGATGAGGTGGATTCTGTGGTGATTTGCCAAAAATACCTATCGGTGTCGATGGATTTTATCTCCAAGCAAGACCTAGATTTGCCATTGTGTTTTGTGGATGAAGAATCCTTTGATAAGCTCTATAATAAATTCCTAGAGCTAAGAACCGATAGGGATTTAGAAAACATCACCCAAGACCAAAATGAGCCCATAGATGAGGAAGAAATATCATTATCTGAGTTTCTAAAAAATTCATCAGACATCCTCACCAGCGAAGAATCAGCCCCCATTATAAAATTTGTCAATTCTCTATTTTATCAAGCCATCAAAAAAAGAGCCAGCGATATCCATATTGACATCCACGAGCATAAAGGCAAGGTACGCTTTAGAATAGATGGGGCATTATTAACCCATGTGGATTTAGATATCCATATCATGAACTTAGTCATTTCAAGAATAAAAGTTATTTCTAACCTAGACATATCAGAAAAGCGTATCCCCCAAGATGGGCGTACACAAGTGAAGATAGCAGGCAATGCCCTAGATATTAGGGTATCAATACTGCCCACCTATTATGGCGAGCGCGTGGTCATGCGTATCTTGATGCAAAGCAGTGATATTCCCCCATTTGCAAGATTTGGGTTTTGATAAAGATATTGCCAATCATTTGGCAAAATTATCAGAAACTTCTTATGGCATTATCTTGGTCCAGGCCCCACAGGAAGCGGCAAATCAACCACACACTCCATGCCCTATTACAAGAAATAACAGACCCCAATAAAAACATCATCACCGTAGAAGACCCCGTAGAATACAATCCGACCACATCAATCAAATACAGGTAAATAACAAAGTAGGCCTCACCTTTGAATCGGGCCTTCGCTCCATCCTAAGACAAGACCCCGATATCATCATGGTGGGAGAAATAAGAGATGCCCAAACCGCACAAATAGCCATACAAGCATCGCTTACAGGGCATTTTGGTCTTATCCACACTACACACCACCAATAATGCCACCCGCTGCCATTACCAGACTCATAGACATGAAAATGGAAAAATTCTTATTGGCGTCATCCATCCATTGGGCGTATTGGCACAGCGATTAGTGCGCATATTATGCCAAGAGTGCAAAGAAGAAGATACGCTAGCGCTAACTTATGCCACAGAATACGGCATTGAGCCTAATGTCAAAATATACAAACACTCCGCTTGTGAGCATTGTGGATATACAGGCTACATGGGCAGACGAGCCATAGGCGAATTATTCCTAGTGGATGAAAGCGTGCAAGAAAATATCAAAGGCGATGTGAGCGATTATGAATTGCGAGCTACGGCCATAAAAAATGGCATGACCCCCCTCAAAGACAAATTAAGCAGAATGCTCAAAAATGGCGAAACATCACTCGATGAGGTCATTAGAATAGGACTGTAAGATATTGAGTACTATTGGATTATCTTTTTTAATTTAATATTAATATTGGAATTATTTTTGCTTGTACATCCCCAAAGATTGAGCGTTTGGAGCGATATGAGCAAATGGTTTGGATATCATATTAAATTAATATGGGCAATTGCCCTTATAGGCACTCTCATGGGCTGTGAGGGTGGCATTAATGCGGTGACTATTGGCAAAAATGGCGTCACTTATTTTTTAACCCCCCATTACAACAAATACCCGATTTAGAGCCAGAAGCCCCCCACCACCTGATACAGGCGGTAGCACCCCACCAGTGGTTAATCCAACCCCACCAGTGGAAGAGACCCCAGACCCAGTCCAGGCTTACCCCCCATACTCAATGACAAAAACATATCAGACAACACACCACCTAGCTCAGGCTCTATTATGGAAGGTTTAGATGCATTAACAGCGACTATTTATTTAACAGAGCGAGAATCACTGGGCATGCCCCGTGTCAATGGCGAGCGCATAGAGGGTGATATCTATGGCACCGATGTGCTTATTGTTTAAATACACCAAAACCATTAACAAAATAAGATATTCCAATGATGTGAAAAATCTGGTCACCTTAGGACAAGTCGAGGGACAAAATGGGCGTGTACCTTACCCCATAGATTTTGTTAAGGTCTTTTTTGAAGATGAGCAGGGCGATAATGCCTCTAAGATATTTGGCATCGTTGCCAATCAAAGTAATTAAAGCAACTCCCATGGCAAAAATACTCTTATTATTAACCCTAACTTTGAGCAGTATATGGGCTGTAAACTACGGCGTACAGCTAGGCTCATACCAAACCCAACCATCCGTGCCACCACAAATTACCCAAATGGGTCTGCCCGTACAGATAGTCAAAGACAACAACACCTATAAAATTATAGTAGGCCCTTATAACAGCGTAGCCGAGGCAAAAAGCATCAATCAAGGCTACAATCTCAATGGCTATTTAGTAGAATACCCATCAAACAACCAAAACCCACAGCAAACCAACCAGCAAACCAATCAGCAACAACCATTCACCACCCAACAACAAAACCAACAAGCCCAGCCCCAACAAAATTTTCAAAACAACAATCTCAACACAAACGCACCCATCAATAACAGCTATGCGGTGGAGATTTTATCCACAAGAGATATTAATAATATCCCAAAACGCATTATCAATCAGGTATTTTCATCAGGTGCAACACCTGTATATGTGATGGATAAAGGCTTATACCGTTTTGGTTATAGGCCCTTTTGAAAACACCGCTCAAGCCAATCAAGCCAGCCAAGGGCTAGCCAATGCCTTTGGTAGAAATATGACAGTCATAGCCCTTCCAAGAGAGCGCTTTAATACAGCCATCACACCACCAAGACCAACCGCAGAAAGAATTGCAAAAAGATGCCCTAAATATCTCAAGCAATGATAATAACGAGCATTTAGGGCTATTTAGAAGAGCAAAGACGCAATGCGGTGAATAAATACAACACGCTCCCTTATGGACAAACACTAACGCCAAGCACGCCAAAAAAAGCCCCAAACACCCAATGCCACTTTGCCCTCAAATCCTTCTGTGCCAGCACTTTGAGGTGCAACAAGTAGCTTTAATCAATCACCCTACACCAGAAATTCATCGGTGTATATAT
>JAXDRA010000662.1:0-18813 GCA_034190875.2 Urechis unicinctus
AGTTTGGGTTTATGTTCGTCATGAATAAATTTTTCTGGTTGTGTAACGACTCCAGAAAAAACCCGAAAACCCCCTTTGATAATGTGCATACGATTGCCTCTCAGAAAAAAAGGTTTTTAAGCAAAAAATAACACAGAAACCCAGACTTTAATCTTTGGTTAAAATGATTTAAATGTGCTAATCCGGAGGGACGTAGGGCAAAATAATAGGTTTATTAGAAATACGGTGGTGCATTAAGTTTAAAGGGTTTTTCGGACAGCCCCCGGGGACCATCTATCAACCCCTCAACCCGACTTTGTGTTTCAATAAAGACATGTCCAGCACTACAGTTCTGTTGAATCAATTAGTATGGAATTGCTACATTACCGTTATTAACATGTTTGACGAGCGTACATAATAAATGCTGGTGTATGTGATATAATTGCGTTACGATTGAGAATTAATTGCGCTGCTGAAAACTGCATACAGTGATGAAACATCAACTTTTGTTATGGGCTAGGGTACCATCATCAGGACTTCATAGCAACAAGCAATGATGATAAAATACAGCCTCATGACAAACAATCTGCGTGCTTGACCTGTATATGTCTCACTCATTACGCGGATGCAACCCTAGATCTCATGCGCAACTAGTGGAACTGTAAATAGCAAAACGTTGGTTGATTGTCATAGTAAGCACAGCTAACAACTTTTTCTGAATTGTAAATGTCTAGATGAAGCATACAAATTGTTGTATGCTTATAGATTGATAGCGATCTTCGGTTAAGAATAATAAGTTCATTGTGCAATCAAGAGTTTGACGTATTCATGCATATCTTTGAAGAGTTGGTAGCCTCGCTAGGTTTATTGCGATCCTAACATCGAGGCAATAGACTCTAACTACAGACACTTACTGGCACTAGAGGTTAGGGTTGGAGATAGTAAAGTTGTCGATATAATGTAAACAGTAGATGTAGCCAACCCTAGAACTATCTTTGTTTTGAGAGACACACATGACACAAAGCAAACTAGGTCATTGAATATAGTGCAATAGGGCGTGCAACTATCCATCTGAGGGTTATATCAACGTAGATCCATTTGGGTATCATCTCATTGACACTAGCTGCATGGGATGATTCTACATCATTTCCCTCCATGAACCATCTACGTGGATTACTGGTGTTGTTAAAAAGCTGCATTAATGTCCAAACCCAACCACCCCCACTTTATGTGATAGCTTATATTAGCCAAATATTTATTTGAAACCGCATTTATCATAAACCGTTAACTGTTTATGGCAATGGTGTTATGATTTAGTTTGAAGTACTTACAATAGAACCTTCTTATGAATTGTACTGTCATTCATAATATGGGATGTTTTTATTCTCTCCATTATTCAACTGTTATGAAAAGGCACGCCCAATTCATCTACACCTTCCTGCTATCACCATGTATCTGCATAATATACGCGGTATTATATAAGTGTATGTTAATTGCAGGTGAAGCGGGTGTGTCTTCATAACGTAATGCGTTTTGCGAGATCGGAATGTGAACGTTTCAAAATTGTATTAAATACAAAGACAATTGCTTTGGCTTCGTGCGTAGATTAATGAGTATGCCATCTTTAAGTAGTATTACATAATTTACATATGTCTCTATCTTAAACGAAGCGGTTGCAGAATGCAGGGTAAGTGCGATTAGGGCTAAATGCTGACCATAATGGCTGCAATTTACATATCGTTCTTTATATTGATGCTTCATTTGATCACATTTAATATCATATATCATATGACATCACCCACGATATGCCCTCATGGTGGGAAAAAATATCTAACAACCATAACAAATAATCAGCATTTACTGCCCCATATAACTCGTACTTATCAGAGACCTAGTCGGTAGAAACCGGAGTGCTTTTATAAGAACAATATCTGCAAATTTATATGTATATGCGATACGGAAGGCGATAAGGTTTTCATGTTAACATCATTTGCATAGGGCGTGTTAGCAGCCATCCTCATTGTCGCATATGATGGGTACATTATTAATACAAATAGCAGCTGCGTGTAATTATTGCGAGTCATTTTGTTAGTGTGACCACCTGTACTGACGTATTGTATAATTGACCCGGATGCTGTGGGTTTTTTGCAGTGGATTTTTACGATGTCTTAATGCTGAGTTTGCTCGAATAAATAATTCATATAGAAAAGCCCCACATCACTCGGCCCTGTAACATAGGTTTGAGATGCATGCATTATACTTATGAGGCAATTTTCTGGACTGACAGCAGCTCAATAATTCGTCTAATTACATGATGTAATACGAGTCTTAAATCACCAGTATTCCCCATGAATGTCTTCTGTTTAAAACCCATGAGGAGTGCTGTTGCACAAAACCTATTTCCGGTGATGCAGCTCTATTCTTGATGCCAATGAAGGCTGCGCCGTCCCAATTAAAGCAGCATGGCTGAGACATAGACATTATATAATTTTAGTGATTGATGTTCCTTTGCATTATCTGGATAATACGGCGAGAATAAAGAGCATAAAATAACTAACCCTACCTGAAGTTTGAGCATCGATTTATAGCCCCTAGTTGGAGCATGTCTTTCCATAGCGCATCATTCCCAATAGGACATTTTCAAATAAACTATGTAGTGGCTGTAACTGCTCATGACCAGCCGGAAGTGCCTGATATATATGTCGCATTGCGCAGTATCAGTTGTTGTCGACCATTTGCCCTCGGATGGATATTATGGACGGTGTATACATGTAATAAACTTGCCATTAATGCTCCAATTTATTGTCATTTTCACAATTGCTTATGCTTGATATTAACAACTACATGGGATGGCTGAGACATGATTCGATGCATGTTCAATACTATTTTAAGCAATGTCTGATATTTACGCATTATACAATGAATGCTAAACTAACATTTCACTGAATAATTTGTGTTGTTTGTTTCTTTCCCCTTAATCACCTGATAACGACAGGTAATAATCTTAGTAAAAAATATTCCGTTCATTTCGCATTTTTGATAACGACAGACAATATTCCTGATAAAAAAATCATTCCGTTCCATTTTGATTTTAGGTGTGTTATCAAACTTCCTACACGAGCGCTCCCTGAATGCAGCACTGAAGGCCGCCGCTAACTGCAAGCTGAGCTCCTGTAGTGAATGACGATTGATCTGACAACCAGGAAGAGAATAGCATTTGCTACTTCGGAAACTTCTGCGATGCGCTGCATTGGGTAGTTGCGACTCAATTCTTCACTAAACTGCCAATACATACAGAATAAACATCGATAAATGACAGTGGAGCACTAACGAAAACAATTATTTGAGCTTTCTAGAACCAAATGTATTCATGTTTAATACACGTGGAATAATGATTTTGCAAAGCAAAGCCATTTTTGACAACCATGAAGGATCATACAGTTTACTGATGCTGAGGCATGGGACAATAATGACTATTCCAAGTAGATTCGACCTCGACGCGTCGAGACAAAGATCAAAAGATTGACCAACATCCAAGATCTGATCACCTTGTCCATTGTTTTACCTTTTTCCAGTGCGTTTCTGAATGCAGGTGTGTTTGTATGGCCTGGGCTGCAAACAGACACTGGGGCATATACATCTGGATATTATCAGATACTCCATGTTAGATAACTAACTTAGACTATAACTCACTTGACGACATTGATTCTCACTCCCCTCGCAGATTACTCTTGCAAACACACACACAGGTCAACAAACGATGGCATCATGTCATTAAGTTCAGTATTGACCCTTGAGTTAATCAAGGAAGTTTCATGATACGTTTGTGTACGTTCTATCAGCAAAATTATTCCTCTTACCTACGGCCAGACATTTTGAGAACTGATCCACGGCAGCTATTGCCATTGAATAGCCAAGGTAGCAAGGGGATATCTAAATGATGCAAGCAATATACTCAATCAATTAATGTAACACTTGCAGTGTTGTTTTTATGAAGATATGACGCATGATAACCCAACCGATATCACGTTGTGTAGGAAACACGTGAATCCAATGGTAAAGTTAGCGTGCAGTTAGATAGAAATTAAAATTATGTTGAACAATGTGCGGCCACTAGGTCTCGCACTGCGGTACCAGGTGTACTAATCGTATCTACTCACAACCCTATGACCACAGATGCTTGAAACGTTCACAACAGAACCTGAAATGGAACAAAACAAAACTCTGAGGCATTCATTAATATAATTTTAATTTCGTCTTTTTTCTATTATATGCATATCGCTTACAACCTAATTTCTAGCTATAACACTCAAAGAGATAATGCTCTCTTACCTGAGTGCTATCAGTTGCATTATGAGTGTAAGTGTATCAATGGCACAGGATGTTATTCCTGCGGTCATTTAAAGAGAGGTGTCGCGTTTATTTCAGGCCACATGAGACGGGCTGTCTACAGGTTGTCTACGGGCCAAAACACTGTGAGCCCATGCAGGCCGCACAAAGTGTTACTCCTATACGAGGTCCGTACGATTTATTAATAGATTTTTGCCCCTTATGCCCTAAAGGTGCCAAAGGGTTCAACCAGCCGAACGCCTGCTGACCGCCCGTAAACATGTGACCACAACATCGTAAGGGGGATGATTTCTATTGGCTTCCTACGGGTACTAGCCCTGTACTGCCATAAAAGTAGTAAGGGGCTCGTAAACACACGTAGGTCGTGTATAACCTCAGCATTACCTTGTGTTTTTACAAGCCACGGCATGGACATTTTTGTCATGTTGAACATTGACACAGCGTTGATGTTGTACATGTTCACGATGTCATCTTCTGATGTGTCCTCTAAACCGCCAAGAGAGCCACCACCCACATTGTTAATCTAAAAGAATGAGCATATGAATACGAATTGGAAACTTTGATGCTATTAATTAGCGACTTAGTTTAGCATAAATCGAATTTACCAGAATATCGATGCGGCCAAATTTGGCCACTGTTTCGTTTGTGATCTTTTCTGTCGTTGCCTTATCGGTGATATCGCCCTTTACCAGAAGAATCTGCAACGATATCGACATAGGGCTTGGATGATAGTGCAAAGTTGGCCATGACCTCTATTCATCATACATCTATTGTTAAGCGATTATCTCTTTTTACATCATCGATTGTTGCCCCAGCATCCAGGCATCGTTGAGCAGTTTCATCTAGACCTGCTTGTCTACGTCCAGTAATAACAACCTTAGCTCCACGGGCAGCGAAGCATGCGGCTGTCTCAGCACCAATGCCACTGCTAGAACCTGAATAAGCAAAACAGCAGCTGATCTTAAACGACAAGGAATGAAGAGAACTACACCACAAGCTGGGATTCACCAAGTCTTCCCGAGCTTCGAAGACTGTACTCCAGACGCACTCAGGGATTAAACCCTTTTACAGGGGTTACGCCTTTTCAATCACGTGGACATCATAGCAAGCGTACATAAATCATTCAGTGAATGGGATGATTCGCCAAATACCACTAATTTCTGTTATATAGGCTTCATACGAGGTTAGTTAATAATCCTACATTCATATGATCATAAGGACCATTAGCACGTAAACAACCACATTCATGTAAACACAACATAATTGTAACTTACGGACAAACACACATGAATTAAAACATAATCCTTCGGCGCCGAAGTGCATTTAGCATGAACACCGGTTTTTTACCATCGGCAAAATCGACCCGTCCTCGACCAGAGCAGGTCTCAATTGGCAATTAAAACCGATTTCACAACATTAACTTTGCCACGTTCAGGTGCTCAGTATAAGTAGCCAAACAAAACGTCGTTTTACATGCGTTTACCTGTGTATTGAGCTACTCTCACGTCTAACATGGGATTATACTCCAAAAACAAACATGTCAATTATCATCCGACAAGTTCACCGTGCTTTTGAAGCAGGTACACAAGTTTAATAAGAAGCGTTAACTTTTTTGTTAAAGAACGACTCAATGGCTGATAAAAACGTACCATTATGTGTAATTATTGAAACGCCTGGAATGGATATCAATTTTAAATTTGGGTGCTTTTATTTTGGCAGCAATCTTGTCATGGTGGTGGTTATTAACCTTAAGCGGTCTCCGTAACCACTACCCGCACGGCTTTTTGGTTAGGCTAATATCTTGTTGAATCGGCGTAAATATCAGACACAAAACGTACCTGTTACGATGGCGACCGTACTCGCAAGCGCCATAATATCTTCAGTGCGAACTCAGGAAAAGAACGGTTGTTTATATGGACGCCACACCTACAGTCAGTAACTAGGCCACGCGCCACATATTGGTACTGCGCATAGGTCTCTTAAAAAAATGATCTGCTCGTTGCACAAAGGATTCTCTGCTGCCGCGGCCACTTAAAGTTGTAACTCGTATACGTCGTAAAGAATAGAATGAGTACAAAGGGCGGCTTCTGTCTGTACGAAGCTGGCTAGTCCATGTTGTCTGTAATATTTGCGGCAGATATCGCGCTCACTTTAGTATGGAACATGTAAAGAGAGACATTGACACCCTGACTTGAAAATATCGCGATCGTCCTTAGCCGCTACAGTCAGCAGGCTGCCGCCAGTCGCAAGTATCATGCAAGAAATTGATGGGGTGTACTAAAAATTGAATAATACGGAGATGTTGTGCGTGATGCTACTCCGGTCTTGACGTCAATTGGCATACAATATTATTTAATTTGAAAATGAAGCCTACATATGCCGTATCAAACTTTATAAGCACTGATAGATTACATGTGAGTCGCGCCCGCCAAAACGCATGCTCAGAAAAATTACCGTCGATCTTTACAACATTTTGAGTCCCTACATATTGTTATATCGGTGTAAACATCTGCAATGGGCTACTGTACACCTTTTTTGGTATCTTATTTGTAACACGCACCTTTAAACAACGTGAAAGACCAGCATTTTCTCTAAATTGATCGGTTTATGAGTCGTGTTCACCACGCTATTGAAACCCTGACAATCCAGACCACAGAACACAATGGCCAGCAGATTTGTGTCCTAATTAATCAGGTGTTTGTCGTGAAATATATTAGTCAATATTTTATGACCATGCCAATGATTAACGCTTACCATCATTTGCAATATATATATATATAACACACACATATGATTATATGCATGTTGTATAATATATATATATAATAGTATGTAATGTATATATATTATTATGATACCATATATTATTATATATATAAGTATAATATATCTATACATATATATACATATTTACTATTTTATATATACATACATATAATATATATATAAGTATGTCTCTATATCCCTCTCAACTCTCTCTAATATCTCTATATCTCTCTATCTCTAATCTTAATATATCTCATCTCTAACTACTCCATATTCTCTCTATCACTATTATACCCTATTTATCACTCAGTTATCATATATATACCCTATCTCTGTATATATTCTTGCTCCAACTACTCTTCGCGCTCTCGCTGTATCTCTACTCCTCTCCTCTCTTTCTCCCCCCTATATTACTACTCTATCAGCTTCTCTTCCTCTCCTCCCTCTCTCTGTCTATCTCTTCCTGTTGTCGCTCTATCTCTCTTTCTACCCTCTCTGTTCTCCCACCTCTGCCTCTCTCTCCCCCTCTCCCTCTCTATATCTCTCTCCCACCACCACCGGAGGAGCTTCACAGAGAGATTATCTAACTATATTTATCTATGATTATATTGTGTACACATATATATATCCCTTATCCTATCTACCTCCATATCCTAATCACATCTATCTCCATAATTATTTAATATAACTATATATTGCATATATTATTAATATAGTTTATAAATATATGATCTTAACTATACTTTACATTATATATCTATTATGTATTTGATAAATATATATCTACATATTCTGTATCAACATATAAACATCGTTATACATATTTTATCTTTGATATATATTAAATGTAATTGATATATATGAATTCTCTCTATCTCTCTTCTCTGACTCTCTCGCTCTCTCGCTCCTTTCTCTCTGTCTCCTCTATCCTCCTCTTCTCTCTCTCCTCTATTTCTGTCTCTTATCCCTCTGTCTCTCTCTGTCTCCTCTGTGTTAGATCTCTCTCCTTCTCTATCTTCATCCTCTCTCTCTCTGTCTACTATATATATACCTCTCTCCCTCCCTCTTCTATCTATATATCGAGATCTTTCCGCTAGCACATGCATCTCCTCAGATGTGTGTGTCTCTCTCTCTCTATTGCAACTGAATTTGCCGCGTTCCTCCTTTGCATGGTCATCCCTCTGACTAATAGTTCTACCGCAGAACCCCTGAGAATTATGACAATTCTTGCTGGCCATTGGTGTTTCTGTGTCAGAATTATCCAGGTTTTGTTCATAGCAATTGCACGATCAAAACCGACAATTTTATAGGAATAGCTTTTGTCTTCCACGTTGTTAAAGGTGCTTGTTACAACAAAGATACCAAAAAGTTGTACAGTGGCCCAAAATCATTGCAGATGTTTTTAACAACCGATATAAAGCAATATGTAGGGCATCAAAGTGTGTTGTAAGAACGACGTATTTTTCTGAGGGTGAGTTAGGCGCGCGACTCACATGTAATCTATCCTGATTATGACGTTTGATACTGCATCTGTAGGCTTCATTTTTTCCAATCAAAATAATATTGTATGACAATGACGCAGACCGGAGTAGCATCCGCAACAACATCTCCGTATTATTTAGTACAGCCCATTTATTTCTTGAATGATACTTGCGACGGCGGCATCCGCCTCCTGCAGCGGCTAAGGACGATCGTGATATTTTCATAGTCAGTGTGTCAATGTCTCTCTTTAACTGTCATACAAAATGTGAGCGTATCTGCCGCAATATTGCTGACAACATGTATCAGCCAGCTCGTACAGACAGAAGCCACCCTTGGTACTCATCTATTCTTTACCGACGTATACGAGTTACAACCTTAAGTGGCCCTTTGTGCAGCGAGCAGATCATTTTTTAGACGACCTATGCACATACCAACACGTTGCTCGTGGCGTAGTTTACTGACTGTAGGTGTAGCGTAAGTTGATAGAGCGTATTCCATATCAACAACCGTCCTTTCTGGAGCTCGCACGGAAGATATTTAATGATCTTCGAGTAAGGTCGCAATCATAACAGGTACGTTTTGTGTCTGATATTTTAAGCCGATTCAACCAGGGGTAGTAGCCTAACCAAAAATCCGTGCGGTAGTGAAATGAGTACTGGTGACCGCCTTAGATGTTAATTAATCACCACCACCATGACAAGAATTGTCTGCCAAAATAAAAGCACACAGAATTTAAATATAATATCCATTCCCAAGGCGGTTCAAATCATTACACATAAATGGTACGTTTGTTATCACCATTGAGTCGTAACTCCTGTAAAAAAAGGTTACCGCTACTTATTTAAACTTGTGTACCTGCTTCCAAAGCACTGTGAACTTGTCGGATGATAAGGACAATGTTTTGCTGTTGGAGTATCATCCCCGTGTATACGTGAAATTAGCTCTTATACGCTGAGGTTATGTATCTACCTATACGACGGCAGATATCATTTACAGGGTCCGACTAATGTAGGACTGTCCACTTACACATTTAACGCACGTAATTTGTTTGGCTACTTATACTGAACACCTGAACTGTGGCAAAGTTAATGTTGTGAAATCGTTTTGAAAGCCAAGTGGAAACCTGCTCTGGTCGAGGACGGGTCGGTTTTTGCCGATTGTAAAACCGGTGTTTCATGCTCAATGCACGTCGGCGGCCTGTAGTAATGTATATTTCATTCATTAGTTTTGTCCGTCATTAAGCTCATTATTGGTTGTTTTTAATATGAATATGGTATTTACGTGCTAAAGTTCCTTATGCTTATCTAAATGTTGGATGTAATTAACTAACCTCGTATGAAGCCATATAACCGAACTTAGTGGTATTTGGCGAGTTATACCGCATTCACTGAATGATTTATGTAGGCTGCTTTTGATGTCCATGTGAATGCAAAGGCGTACCCCCTGTAAAAGAGTTTGATCCCTGATACGTTTGGAGTACTGTCCTTCGAAGCTCGGGAAGACTTGTGACATCCCATCTTTTGGTGTAGTTCTTCGTCCTTGCCCACTTACGGCTCAGTCTTGGCTTGTTTTTGCTTATTCATGTTCTATCAGTGGGGATGGTGCTGAGACAGCCGCTGCTTCGATGCCCGTGAGCTAAGGTTGTTGTTCACTGGACGTAAGACATGGGTGTCCTAGATGAAAACTGCTCAATGCATGCCGGAATGCTTGGGTCACCAATCGATTGATGTTAGATGATAATCGCGTAACAATTAGATCTATATGAATAGAGTTTATGGGTCAACGTTGCACTATCATCCAAGCTCTATGTCGATATTGTTTGCAGATTCTTTTGGAAAGGGCGTATATCACCGATAAGGCAACCACAGAAAAGATCACAAACAAACCTTGGCCAAACTTGGCCGCATCGATCTTCTGGTAAAATTCGTTTAATGCTAAAAACTAAGTCGCTAATTAATAGTATCAAGGTTCTCGATTCGTGTTAATATGCTCACTCTTGCATAAATTAACAATGCGGGTTGCTGCTTTCCATGCGGTTTAGAGGACACATCAGAAGATGACATCTGGAACATGTACAACATCAACGCTGTGTCCCTGTGTTTCAACATGACAAAAATGGCCATGCCGTGGCTTTGTAAAAACAAGAGATAATGCTGAGGTTACACACGGACCTACGTGTGTTTACGAGGCCCCTTACCACTTTTAATGGCAAGTACAAAGGCTGGGTGCCCTTAGGAAGCAATAGAAAATCATACCCCCTTACGATGTTGTGGTCCACATGTTTTAACGGGCGGTCGAGCAGGCGTTTTCGGCTGGTTGTGAACCTTAAGGGCTGTCCACTGGCTATAGGGGGCACGTAAGGGGGCATAAAATCTGTTAATAAATCGTACGTGACCCCATATAGGGAGTAACACTTTGTGCGGCCCGCAGTGGGCTCACAGTGTTTTGGCCGCCGTAAACAGTCCTGTAGACAGCCCGTCTCATGAATGGCCTGAAATAACGCGACACCTCTCTTTAAATGACCGTATAAAATGACATCCTCTGCCATTGATACAGCTTAGGTTAGCACTGCATAATGCAACTGGTAGCACTCAGGGTAATAGAGACTTAATCGTCTTTGAGTGCCATAGCTAGAAATTAGGTTGTAAGCGATATGCATATAATTAGAAAAGGACAAAATTGAATTTAGATATTAATGAAAGCCTCAGGAGGTTTTTGTACTGTTTCATAATTCAGATTCTGATTGTAAACATTTCAGAGCATCAGTGGTCATAGGGTTGTGAGTAGAAAAAAAATCGATAGTGAAAGTTGGTCACCTTTTTTACAAAAAAGGATGCAGTGCGAGACCTAGTGGCAACGCACATTGTTCAACATAATTATAGGGGGGAATTTTCTATCCAACTACATGCTAACGTTTACCATTTGATTAGGTTATCATGCGTCACATCTTCATAAACAAAACCACACTGCCAAGCGTTTACACTAATTGATTGAGTATATATGCTGTTTAGCTCATTTAGATATCGCCACTCTCTACCTTGCCTAGTGAAATCAATGGCAAAGCTGCCGTGAATCAGTTCGCAAAATGTCTGGCCGTAGTTTAGAGGATGAATTTTGCTGAAAATAGAACGTGCACATACAATATCATAAAACAAACTCAAAAAGCTTCCTGTAAGGCAAGTCGACACAAAAGCCAACCACTACTGCAACTTAATGACTACGATTAACAAGGCGTCGTTTTTTGACCTGTTGGGCATGCGTGTGTGTTGGGCAGAGTATGCTGTCGAGGGGAGTGAGAAATCAATGTCGTCAAGTGATTTATACGTCCTCAGTTAGTTATCTAACATGGAGTATCTGATAATAGCCATATGTAGATGCCCATGTCCCTGTTTGCCGCCCATGCTCATACAAAACACACGCTGCATGCAGAACTATGGGTTGGATTCGAGGACACACCAAAAGCAATGGAAAGGTGAATACAACACCCTGCAGATATTGGGGGGGGGGGGGGTGTTCTTTTGACCTTTGTCTCGACGCGTCCGGGGTCCAATCTACTTGGAAATAGGCATTATTGTCCCATGCCACAGCATCAGTGAACTGTATGATCCTTCATGGTTTGTCAAAAAACGCTTTGCTTTGCCAATGCATTAATCCACTTGTATTATACCAGAATGCATTTGGTTCTAGAAAGCTCAAATAAATTTGTTTTTTCTTTAGTGCGCCACATACATTAATCGATGTTTATTCTGTATGTCTTGGCAGTTTTCTGAAGAAGCGAGTCGCAACTAACCCATGCCGCGCGTCGCAGAAGTTTCTGAAGTTACAAATGCTATTCTCTTCCTGGCGTCAGATAAATCGGCATTCACTACAGGAGCTCAGCTTCCAGTTAGCGGCGGCCTTCAGTGTCGGCATTCAGGGAGCGCTCGTGTAGGAATCCTTGATACCACACCAAAAATCAAAATGGAACTGAATGATTTTTGACAGCATATTGTCTCTCGTTTATCAAAAATGATATTTATAACCTGTGGTTATCAGGTGATTAAGGGGAAAAAACACCACAACTTTATGCAGTGAAATGTTAGTTCAGCATTAATTGTGTAACTGCTTAAATACTAGATATTGCTTAAAATAGTATTGAACCTGGCATCGGGGGGTCGCAATGTCTCAACCTCTCATTTTCTTGTTAATATCAAATCATAAGCAATTGTGAACAGGACCATAAATTGGGGCATTTATGGCAAGTTATTATATGTAATACACCGTCCATAATATCCATCCGCATGGTAACTTTTTCGCCAACAATGATACTGGCAATGCGACATATATATCAGGCACTTCCGGCTATCCCTGAGCAGTTCCCGCCACTACATATTTTATCTGATAAATGTGCCTTTTGGGAATGAATGCCGCTATGGTAGAGACATGCTCGCAACTAGGGGCTATAAAAGCGTGCGCCTAATTTCAGAAGTAGGGTTAGTTCTTTTCTGCTCTTTATTTCTCTCCGTAGTTATCCAGAGAATGCAAAGGAACATCAATCCACTCAAACTTATATAATGTCCATTGTTCTCCAGCGTGACTGAAAGTCCATGCTGTTTAATTTGGAGACGGGCAGCCTTCATTAGCATCAAAGCATAGGAGGGCTGCATCACCCGGAAAGAGGTTTTGTGGCACCAGCACGCCTCCTGGTTTTTTAAAACAGAAGCAATGTCATGGTGAATACCTGGTGATAAGACTCATATTTCCTCTATGTAATTTAGACGAATTATTGAGCTGCTTGTCAGTCCAGAACATTGCCTCATAAGTATAATGCATTCATCTCAAACCTATTTTAACAGGGTGAGTGATGTGGGGCCTTTTCCTATATAAATTATTATTTCGAGCAAACCCACCATTAATACATCGTAAAAATCCCACTGCACAAACCCAGAGCATCGGGGTCAATTATACGAAGACGTCATACAGTGGTCAGACTAACAAAATGCGCGCAATAATTCCACGCAGCTGCTAAATTTATATTAGTTTTATATGTACCGCACATATGCGACAATGAGGATGGCTGCTAACACGCCCTATTCAAATGATGTTAACATGAAAACCCTATCCCCTTCCGTATCGGCATATACAAATAAATTTGCAGATATTGTTTCTTAGTAAAAACAACGCGCTTTCTACCGTCTATTTCTCTGATACTTACAAAGTTATATGATGCAGTAAATGCCGATTATTTGCTGATGGTTGTTTACATTGTTCCCCCCATTAGGACATAATCGTGGATGATGTCAGATGATTATCTAGTGATCAAATGAAGCATCAATATAAAGAACGATAGGTGAAATGCAGCCATTATGGACCGCATGTAGCCTATTGGCACTTCCCCCTGCTTCTGTCAACCGCTTTCGTTTAAGATGAGAGACATATTGTAATTTATTAATACTACTTAAAATGGCATACTCAATTATCTACGCACGAAGCCAACCAATTGTCATCAGTATTTAATCCAATTTTGAAACGTGTCCCATTCCGATCATCCAAAAACGCATTGCGTTTATTAAAGACACCCGCCTTTGTACCTGCAATTAACATTTACTTATTAATAATACCTGCGTATTATTATTCAGAATATATGGTGATAGCAGGAAGGTGTAGATGAATTGGTCGTGCCTTTTCATAACAGTTGAATAATGGTGAGAAATAAAAACATCCCATATTATGATTGACAGTACAATTCAATAAGACGGTTCCTATTTGTGTAGTACTTCAACTAAATCCATAACACCATTTGCATAAACGTTTAACGGTTTATGAATAAATGCGGTTTGCAAATGAATATTTGGCACTATAACTAACACGTAAGTTGGGGTGGTTGTGGTTTGGACATTAATGCAGGCTTTTAAACACACCAGTAATCCCCTCAGATTGTTCATGGATGGAAATGATGTAGAATCATCCCATGCAGCTAGTTGTTAATTGAGATGATACCCCAATGATCTAACGTTGATCTAACCCTCATATGGATAGTTTGCACTCGCCTATTGCCCACTATATTCAATGACCTAGTTTGGCTTTGGTGTCTGTGTGTCTCTCATACGATGTCAGTAGACCACTTCAAACAAAGATAGTTCTAAGTTGGCTACATCCTACTGTTTACATTTATCGATAACTTTACTCTCCACCCCTAACCTCTGGTGCAGTAATTGTCTTAAGTTTATATTCTATTGCCCCTCGGATGTTGGATCGTAATGGCTCGCGATGCTACCAACATCTTCCAAAATATGCATGAAATACGTCAAACTCTCGATTGCACAATGAACTTCATTTTTCTTTAACGTAAGATTGCTATCAATCTAAAGCATACAACAATTTTATGCTTCATCTAGACATTACAATCAAGAAAACTTTTGTTTTGTTAAGCTGTTTCTTACGCATGACACTCCGCCAAGTTTTTGCATTATTTACAGTTCCACCATGTTGCGCATGATATATCTTACGGGTGATTTTGTCTTTACCAAACACAATCCTTTTAACTGTAAGATACATTATACAGCTCCAAGCAAGTGCAGATCTTTTTGTCAATGAGGCTGTAATATCATCATTGCTTGTTGCTATGCCAATCCTGATGATGGTACCGGTATTTTTTATCAAAACACAAGCAGCCAAACTTGAAAGTCTCTCTTCCTTTTCTCAGCAATCTGCTTTATGTGTCGCCGATAGCCACCCCCCCCATGTCAAGTTGGGAATGTTTTCATCACTGTATGGCAGCTTACAGCAGGCGCAATTAATTCGGCAATCGTACCCCAATTATATCACACAATGCCAGCATTTAATTTTGTACGCTTCGGATCAGACATGTGAATCACGGTAATGTAGGCAATTGCAATACTCGATGCTTCAACAGAACTGTAGTGTCTGGACAGTTCTTTAGTACACACAAAGTCGGGATTCAGACGTTGATAGATGAATGTCTCCAAGAGCCTGTAGCCGATGAACCCATTAACGTTTATGTGTCCACCACCTGTATTTGGCTAATAACCCCTAATTATGTTGCCCTACGCGGCATCCCGGAGTTAGCTCATTTAAATCCATTGAACGCAAAGATGTACGATGCTCTAGGTTCTGTGTTTCTTTTTTAGCTTATAACCTTTATTTCTGAGAGGCACATCGTATGCTAGCATTATTCAAAGAGGTCGTTCAGGTTTGTTTCATGGAGTCGGTTACTACAACCAGACCAAATTGATAATTCAATGTACAGAACATGCAAACCTGTTCGTAAACGATTGGGGGGTGAGTTTTTCATATTGTCGGCACGATGCATTCATGAATAGATCAAAGTTTTTGATATTTGATACAGGTGGGCTCAGTTCGTCCCAAAATTTCATTATGCAATCAATACCCTATCTACTCATTTTGTCCATTACGATACATAGCTCTGATAGGCGTACTTAGTAGTTTGGACGTGTTTTATCAATAGGATGTATGCATGATCTCGACGACATATAACATTGTGTTAGACACAGTAGTTGGTATCCATATGATGTCCGTGTATATTTATTGCCACTACTATAGATGCGTATAATGCTCACCAATCAAATGTTTAAGCACTGCCTCGGGATCCTAGTACTGGGACCTAGACGGCTGCAGCAAGACCCTGCAAACAGCAAGTGACCTCTCTCACGCCCATATCCGCTGGTCTAGTATCTCTATGCTGGATCTTGATGTCATGAATTTCTCTTGTGTCATTCCAAAAGTTGTAACAAAGGCTCATATTGCTTGTTTATAGGTATAGCTACAACGACCACGAAAATGAACTTCCAAATACATCAAAGCATGCTATGACGGCTTCATGATCAATGCTTGGCGGGAATCATGTTTCGCATATTTTGCACTCGCATTTTGCGCATATTCATCCTTATGTCGTATAAGCAGTACATTCTGCAGCTGGCTGGAAACCAACTACACCCTGATCGTGTTGTGGTACAATAAGGGACGCGCCGGCAACGGGTCAAACATGCTTCCAATCTAACGGTCTGTTTTCATTGTCAAGAGCACATAGCTACAATCTGACCAACGCGGACAGTTCCCAGTGACAATGCAGAAAAAAACAAATTGAAGGATGGCTTATTGTACCGATATAACCTAGAGGGGTTAGTCAAAACCACCCGCATTGTAAATATTTGCATATAGCTAATTCTGTCACACACAAGACAGATGCAATGAAAGAGAGTTTGTAATCGCCGGAGACGACCCAGGTGGCGCCTGACTTCGTGTATTGCCAAAACTTAATGTTTGCAATTAAGTGAATGGATGAACGCGTGCAATATATGCAGACCCAGTGTTGTACTACAGGCTTGAAAAAACTAATTGCGGAGTTTTGAGATGGCCGGAAAAATTTGTTATATCCCGCCAAAGCAACAGTGCATTTCATCTTTGCGTTAGAGAACCATTGCCAAATCAATTCTTCGCAAGTAAACTGTCAGATGACCGAATCCTATTACTGAGCGCATGGAGTGTTTGACCGAGAAACTATGAGCTCGGATACGGCAAGGTAAATACGTTTGGAAATCTCCTTCAGAGCCTCAAAGACCGACAAACGCTCGAATTAAGCCGAAAGAGTAGCTTACAAGTAATTGAAAATACTCTCTTATACAAATGAATATCTTTACTTGACTAGATAAGATTGCCACCTATCTGTATATCAGTGAGTCTGCTGTAAGCAGCTGCCAAGGTCTATGAACGTATAAATGTGCACATCTAATTTGTTTATGGCAGGTAGTAACGCTCTTGGGAAAGCGTTTCAGTGTATACTAATATCTCATCGCCTTCTCAGTGTTACCAACATAAGCAGATATGTTGGTGTTATTAATCACAGTGATAGTGAAACCTTATCAAAGTGTCTTTCTAGCTGCATAAGATGTTTATAAAACCATATGAAAATACCAAACCATATTACATCTGCTATTGAGGGATTCAATAAACAGTTTGTTTGCGACCCCTGCGCCTCGAGGGTGGGGTACGTCAATCATGGTTCAATTTCATGCAAAGAGAACGAAGACTCGAGTTTACGCAGCAATCTTGCATAGAAAAAAACTAATCATGGTGTCCATGACATGTAATCCATGAGGTGGTTTGTGGAAAAAGATTGCCCGTAATCGTCTCACGCAGCTGGTAGTTATTTACTGATGCGTCCTCAGGGAGATTACTTTGGTTTTACCTTCAGTTATATCATGCCTCCAGTGGGGGGGTGGGGGACTCATGGTGTTTTTCGTGGGTTCTATTACCCTTACAATTAAAGTTGCACACGTGATGCCCTGTTTAACATATGGCCATTGTTTCAAGAAGGTCCAAGCTACCAGTTTATGACTACAATGTGATCTTGTACAAGAAATCAATGTCTATGCAGGAGTCCCCAGTTAGGATACAATATGACTACGCTGCATAAATGCAATCATATCGGATATGACCAAAACATCCTCTATTCTGAGTACAACTTTTTTTTAATACTGCGGCGACAAGACTTTTCCCAAAACCTGTAGTGCTTACGTTCCAAATAATACTTCGCCGATGCTGCTCTATGGAGGCTAGCCTGTAGTTCATTCCCGAAAATTGATATATCCCATACAGGGTAATTGGTGTAGGATTGTCTAAGCGGTTGACCAGTTCCTCGTAAAGTTCAGTAATTGTTTTACTCAGCCGATAACACACATCTACTGATCATTGATGTTAACACCGCCCCCATTACGACTAGAGGTTCATGGGGTATGTGAGTAATCTATTGTATTTACTGGTTGATCGTCACCGTTGCTGCCATAGGGTAATAACGCTCTGATAATGGTAACAAAAAATTCATGATGATTAGATGACGAAAGCCCTTGTACTATTGATATTAGTCCTAAGCCTAGTATATGTTTTGTCATACGCTTTATCAATCCATAGAAAGCAATGCCACACAAACTATTTATAGGCGGAAATTTAGTCACGTAGAAGAAACATTGCGACACTGTTGGCATATGTATGCGTCACTGCCAAATGTGCAGATTGGTTATTAACTGTCAGGGTATGTTAGAAAGCCCATTAAACTTTCCTCAATATCGCTCCATTTCGATGCGCAGCTGAAAGGATCTTTGCTCATGAAGTTCATGCGCACTTTCGTGCGAACAGATCATCATCCGGTAACGGCAATGCAAAAGGTTGAAGCAATTTCTAAGCTACTGTACCCATAAAACACCTGAAAGTAATATT
>JAXDRA010000663.1:0-14713 GCA_034190875.2 Urechis unicinctus
GCTTCACCATCAAGCTGAAGAAGACAGTCCAGACGCTGTTTGGCAAGTTGCTGGGTTTCAATTTCTGGAACAAATGTGTCTTCAGGATAATACATTTTTTAAAAATAAATACATTGACCACAACAAAAATCAAGGGCAAGAGCAATACCAAATGTGACACAATATCCCAATTATTTGATTAATTTGGATAAATCACCACCCAAGATTACAAAATGTTGATTGGCAATTGATTTCATAACCGAGTTAATCATACGCATATTGCAGTATAAATCAAATACAAATAACATTGGGTCTAAGAAAAACACAAAATAGAAGATACATATCTGTATAATAACTCCATACCTGTGGGGTTTTTAGGGAAGGTTGAGTTTCCAAGCCCAAAAGGCCAAAGTCGCAAGCTCCTGCTTTGATCCTTCAACTTTCAGTCGTATTTCTCCCAAATACTGCACAGTTTATGAACTAAATGAGGCTCTAGTACTTTC
Source organism: Urechis unicinctus (assembly GCA_034190875.2). Classification (NCBI taxonomy): domain Eukaryota; kingdom Metazoa; phylum Annelida; class Polychaeta; order Xenopneusta; family Urechidae; genus Urechis; species Urechis unicinctus. The sequence continues at coordinate 483 of JAXDRA010000663.1, forward strand.
TGTCATCTCTGAACTACATCGCACCGCATTTTCGGGTGATATATCGCAATTGACGAGCTGAATCTCACGAAGCGCAAAAACGTTCCACCGGGGAGAAGCCATTACACACCAATGTTTTGATTTTGTAGACCACCGATTTCCGGTGGGCCTTCGGCACCAGGTGTCATAGCCGACAAATCGCATACTTGGTATACAATTGTAGCTCCGTTACGAAGAGTTCGTCAAACACAGTCGGCGTGTTCTCGTTTGGGTTGAAGGGCTATATTTCGCACCTAGAAAATAACATATATCAAGAGCCTTTATAAAAAATAGACCTTTCGCTCCAAAAAACTTACCACCACTCGACACTATTCTTCAATAAATGCCATCGATAGTTCGTTTCCGAACAAATCGCGATACGAAGTCTGCCATTTTGGAAACTATTAATTCTCGCGATTTCCCGCATTGCTTTAGCATCCCAAGTGGGGGGCACTTACCCTAACTCGGATAGGGGTGTGCCGCGGGACCTCGAAAACCCGTACCCGTTGTACTCGTTGAGAATGAGAAAAAGTATACTCCATCGTACAAGGTATTATGCGAATGTCTAACCCGTCGTAAAAGTCGAGATGTTGAAAAAACCACCCCCTTCGTGCGGCACATGTATACTATATCTTTACACTTAAGTGCCCCCCCCCCCCCCCAGGCTTAGCATGAGTCGTCGTCTTTCTGTGCATGCGCAGTGCATGTGGTCTTGAACTTGTAAACAAACATGTTGCTGTGTTTCTGACTTTTTACCGCTTCCCAAATCGATCAAACTATAAATAATTACCATGGATGAAATCCCCCGCCAAAAAGGGATAAAATCGTCCGTAAAACATCATTGCATTTTATAACTCCATCACTTGTGTATGTTTGGTGTTGGTAGTTGTCTGAATCGATCTAAAAATATTCGCGTTGCGTTGTTTCGAGAAACGGTCAGACGTCTACGCAGACGTCTTGTAGGGCTAATACAATTGTAGCCGCGCACAACGGTAATATAGATATATACCCTGATACCGTCGTGCTGAAAGATATGTGGGTCGTGTGGCAATTTTTTTTTATTTCGCGTGCGGGTAGCTTCTCATCAGCAATTGTCACATGAACTTTGAGAATCACAACTTTAGAAATATCTTGGAAATATGACGTCACATATTACGCAGTTTCAGTTTCACTCGCCATGTGGCAGCAGGTCCCGAGTGGGGGGGGGGCACTTAAGTATATAGAGGTAGTATACATGTGCCCGGGTATGTTTTTTCGGCCTCCCGACGGGTTTTGTTGGGCCTCATATTTGTAGGACAGGATATGCTTTTGCTATTTTTGGGTACGGGTTTTTGAGATGCCGTGGCACACTCCTACTAAGGACAAGGCCAAGTGCCCTCTCCAGGCTGCAGGAATCCATAAGTGTTATCTTTTTTCAATTGTCAATGTGATATCGTTGAATACATATCACCCATCTAATGTTGGTATTGCCAAAAGATAATCATTGACAAAATGACACATATACTTAAATAATAAAATTCGGAAAGCATAAGTTCCCTTGCGAAGAACCTTGTCTGTGCGTGCGCGCAGCAACCGATCTTGTCATTCAAAATAAACATGAACTTCTCAAAATTTGTCTGGCCGGATTAAATTGCCTTTGACGAAATCTCACAGTAAACTAACTCAACTTGCTAATAAACAATCATTTATGTGAAAAATTATTCTTCATATGTACATTTGTGTAATTATCGTGTATAATTGGAACTCGTGTATCGTTCACGCCGCATTCGGTTACGATCTTTGCACGACGTTTATTAACGGGCTAATACAATTGTAACTATACTGTTTAGATATCTGCAAGTCTTTGTATGCCTTAAACTTATAACTCTGTGTGTTATGTGTAATTATTTTATTGTCGGTGTAATATTTTATTGTTGATGTCTGATTAACCATGTTGACATCCGGAGAGAACACAAGGCAATCCAATATCGAACTTAGCTGTTCCATGTTAGGAAGATAGCGTTAAATATTATGATTCAATCCGTTATGCATTGCCACAAGCAAGTCAAGATTTTCCCACTAGGATTTGAATCCGATATCGCTCGAGGCCAAGTCATATTTTCTCGTCGAATATTGTCTGATTTTTCTTTCAGCAATATCTTAAACGCACTAAGGTAATTGATTTTTGGTTTTTAGCACTTCAGGAGCAATTTATAATCTATGGTATTGAAACTATTTTGACTGAGCGCTCAACACTGCATGCCGGCCGGCAGGGTGATGAACGCGGCGAGCGCTCAGCTATTATTATGTAAATTCTCTCCGGTTTGCTCTTGGATAAGCACAATGATCTATTTGGCTGCTATGAATTATGTGCTATACAAGCCTTAATCTGTTTATGGAACAGGGGAACATTGCCCATGGCTGATTTAGTTTTATATGACCTCGCCTTTGTTAACGACCCAGTCCCCATCCTTGTTTAATGTTTGCACTGCGATTAACTGCCATTCGGGCTTAGAATTGCCAACCGCTACTGCACAGGTCAATGAATCGGGGGGCAGGGGCTATATCGCCTAATCGCAAGATATATATAGAATAGAAAAGGATGCAGTGGTAGAAAATCTGATGTCACATCGCTGATAACAAGCATGACTAGCTGACTCCTCAACAACTTTCCTCCTTAGCATTCTAGTAATGTCTGACAGAGACAGTTACTGAGTGACCACACATACAATATATAGAATAAATATCTATAACTTAGGTGGGTATTTTGAGTCAATCACTGGGGCTACAGGAACCTATAGTTGTTGTTGGAGCCAGTCAAAGAATAAATATGTACATGTTTCTATATGCTTAATTATTTATGTGTCTGTTAAAACAGTTATTTATTTTAGATATAATTTCAGACACCACACCTAATTTAGTTCTATTTGGCAGTTTAAGGTATGGTTAATTGCATAACATTGAAGAGTCATACATTTCACCATTCGTTGCAGCAAAAATGGCATGCAAGAAGAGATGTGGAGATAGAGCTGCTGCTGAAGAGATGTGGAGATTGTCTTCTAAGTGATAGAACAATCAGGCGGGGAGCTGCTGCTGAAGCACAAACTCTTGTGGATGAATTAATGGCTGGAATTCATACGAATGTTGCTGCAGATGTTTCTTCTTGATCCAATTGTGTTTCGGCTGAAGCATCGGCAAGTGAACAAATGGAGGACAATAACGACAGTGTTTTTGTGGCGAATCATCCCAAACAACGCAGTTCAAATGATGACGTTGACATCATTGATATGCACAATATGTTTGATGATCATACTGATGATGGTGTTTCCGGTGGAGAAGATGGTGTTAGCAGTGGTGGTGATTGTAATGATGATGATGATGACGACGACAATGATAATGAAATTGGTGTGCTTGTTGATAAACACAGAGACTGTGTCATTGAATGTGATACACCTCTATCACACACCAACAGATTATTGTTGATTCTCAGGAATTTCTTCCCCAGTTTGCGTAAAAGATGCCCGCACACTTCTTCATACTCGCCGCACATATGAAATTGCAGATGTAGCGGGAGGCAAGTATCATCACTTTGGGATAGGTGAGAATATACGTGCACAGCTGCAGAGGTCAAACAACTTGCTTCCCCTGGAGGAGTTATCTTTGCAACTCAACATTGATGGGCTGCCACTCTTCAGGTGTAGCTCAGAATCATTCTGGTCTATTCTGGGTCTGTTGCAACAGCAAATAACTGCTGAGCCGTTTGTTATTGAATTGGAAGGTCGAAGCCAAACAGTACAGTGATTTCATGGTGTACTAAAGTTTGTTGATGAAAAGAAGGATGTAGAAGTCACGGATGTGCGCCGTAATGATAAAACATATAAAGTCAAGATTGTAAATGTCATTTGTGATACTCCAGCTCGAGCATTTGTGAAGAGAACCAAAGGTCACACTGGCCATTATGGATGTGATTATTGCGTTCAGAGGGGTGAGGGTATTGAGCATAGGATGTCTTTCCCTGAAACTGATGCGCTTCCAAGAAATGATGTTATGTTCAACGAGATGGCGTATGATGACAACCAGCACGGTGAAACAGTGCTATGTCAACTCAATATTGGCATGGTATCTCAATTCCCCTTGGATTACATGCATTTGGTGTGCCTTGGTCTGATGAAAAAGCTAATGGGATTTTGGATGAGCGGGCCCCTCAAATTGGGAGGTGGAAGTCATATGGTGAGGCAAATATCTGACAGCCTGAATAATTTAGGGAAGCAATTACCTCGTGAATTTCTGAGGAAAGGGAGATCAATTGAACGTTGAAGGCAACAGAGTTTCGCACCTTTCTGCTTTACACCGGACCTGTAGCTTTGAGAGGGAATCTACCTAGCCAGCTCTATGACAACTTCATGTTGTTGTTTGCCCCAAGGACGCCAATTTTCCGCGGAAATCCGCGGATTTCGTGGCCGCCAGGACCATTTTTGAGATCAATGCAAATTCGAGGAGAAAAATTGGGTGGGGGGGGGGGGGGGGGGGCGCTTTTCCTTTTTCGGCAAATTTTCATCTTTTTTTACAAAAACCTGTTGGCATCCCTGATATACGGACAAACTCACTTGGTGTATAATGTTCATGCTTTGACACACCTAGCATCACATGCTCATCAATATGGCACGCTCCACAGCTTTTCAAGCTTCCCATTTGAAAATTACCTGCAGTCCATCAAAAAATTGATGAGAAAACCAAAGCTGCCTCTGTCTCAAGTGATTTGATGACTTGCAGAGAAAATGCAGTACATGAAGCCAGTGAAAAAGCCGAGAACATATTGTAAAAGGAAACATGGTCTTGGACCTGTGTCTGATGGTATGGAGGAGTGGGAACAGTACAAGGAAATCCATTTTTCAAAGTTTATGTTGTGTACCAGACAACCAGATAATGCCATATTTGCTGGAAACATCACACATGTAGTCAGAAATATTTTGACAAAAACCAATGTCCTGCATCTTGTCTGTCAAGCATTTGATAATAAGACTGACTTCTTTAAGTATCCAGTTGATTCAGGTCGTCTAAACATCTGGTCAGTTTCAAAATTAAGAGAAGAGAAGGTAGTTGTTGATGTGTCTAGGGTCACTACAAAAGTGGTACTGCTCCCCTATAAAAACAGTTATGTGTCTATCCCACTTCTTCAAGCAGTATAAATATCTAGGAACTTCTATTGAAAAAAGAATGGCGGATGTAGTCAAGGTATGTTTCTCTATGAATCAACGGCGAATTGATAGTTAGTTCATATAAGCTCGTGTTCACATGTTCAAAATATTTCGAATCTACTCTGTTTCAGGATGTATGCTGTTGTATGCTTTTTGGATGAAAATTCCGTCTCTGTTGTGCCTAAGATATGGCTTAGACGTAAGGGTGAGAGAATGATTTGCAGCTGGCCTGTCATGAAAGGAGACTCTTTAAACAAAGCCATTGAGAAACGAGTATCATCTGAACCATGCTGGACTGAGTTTTCAGTCAGCATTCTTGTTGAAACTGGTAAGCGTTGTTGATATAATTTGCATTTACTTTTTGTCAAAGTTATATAAATGATCGACCCTTGATTCCTGTAACCCTATTGCTTGTGTATTTAATTGTATTTATCGATATGCGTAGATAACTATGAGAGTGTCTGAAGGCAGAGGAGCACACAAGCTCTGACTTGGGTACAACCGATGATGACGGGAGAAGGAAGCATGATATGATTATCTAAGCCTACATCAAGTTGATGTGTATTTATTTACTAAACTTAAAAAGTGTCAGAATATTGTGTTGCTGGTTTATTGGTGAGATGATGTGTGTTAAAATGGTTTGATCTGATCCCATCAGGAAGAGGGCCCCTGCAAGGCTTGGAGGCTACCAATGAGTCGGAATGGTTTGTACACTATATTTTTGGGGCTTGGAATACCTTATGCTGTAGAACGTCATAATGGATAATATGTTTTTGTGTATATATTTATAGGAAAGAAGTTGGACCAACAACAAAAAAGGCAGAGGAGTAATGTTGTCCAAGAGAAATTATCTATTGCCTCAGGAAGCAAGAGGTTTGTATAACAATTTTCACATAAATTAATATTCTTCGATAACTTAGTGGTGTAGGTCTGTGAAAATACCGATTAGAATATGCACAATTATTAATATAGCAACCATCATTAATTGTTGTAATTTGTAGGAATTATTCCAGTTCACATTTTTCACTGCCGATGCCACCACCAATGCCCTTTGGTCGTAAGAGGTATGATAAATTTTGAACAAGCATATGAGGAGTTTTTAACATGGAATCTATGTCAGACACATCATACCACTACTTATGAATTTCAGTGTGGATGTGGACATCGGTCAACCAAGTGGTATTTGTGTGTCCAGTCCACAGACACCTAAAACTTGCTGCCAACCATCGGCCCGATGCCCTACCCCAACACGTTATACTGTTGATTTCTATGATTATCAGTATATTACATGGAAATCTTTATCTTTTTGTTCAAATTTAATCTTGTGTGTAAAAATGCTATATTTTTTACTGCAGCTTATTGACAGCTACCCGCACAGCTCCCAGTAGTGTTCCACAAACATCTCAAAATGACAGGTGTGGGATATCCTTTGTCACAGAAATTACCTAGAGATGTTACTTATTGTTTATGCGCTTATATATATATATAGCTAGATTATGGCGACAGCACTACAATGATCTATTTAATTGTGTTCCACGAAACCACTCTAGTCCTAACTGCTCAGCAGATTGTTCTAGCCCATATGATGAAGTTCTAGTCAATATATCTGAGGTGGAGAATGCAATAAAAGAGTTGAAATGTAACAAATCATGTGGATTTGATGGAATAGTTTCTGAGCATCTGAAGTTTGCATCTAGACGTCTGCTTATTTTATTGAGTATCTGTTTCTCCAGTTTTCTTGTACATGGTGCGCTTCCTGACAAGCTAATGTCAGTAGTGTTAGTCCCTGTTATCAAGGACAAATCTCGTAAAATATCTTGTATTGATAATTATCGTCCTATTGCTTTGTCTTCTGTGTTAAGTAAATTCTACCCACTAGCTCGTCAATGTAAGTAACACAAGCGTAGTAAGCACGCCTTAGCTGTTTCACCTTCCACTGGGGAAGAGCGTTTGTGGTATTGAATGAGCTGCTAACGTTAAGAAGTTCGATGTCGTCATGCCTGAAGAGGCACACGGAAGGATTCCAGGCAGCGGACGGCATGTCCACTGGTGCGTATGGGTTGTTAGGTAGGTCTATTTCTGACATGGGGTAGTAGTCAAACATCTCTTTGGGGCAGACAAAGGGAAGATGTGGCTTACGAAATCCAACAGCCAAAAAGAAAGGCTGCTTGCCATTCTTGGCTGCCGGTGCAACTCTCCTCAACGTATGTATGGCTTTCTCTGCAATCTGGTCGTCAGGAAGCGGTATTTGGCGGCGTTTGTGTGGCTGCACAGCATCCCAGCTCTTTTTGCCGTTCAAACTCCAGTAGGCACTATTAGGAGATTTATAAAATGGTTCTGACCACGAAATAGTATCAAGGTTTTTTTTCCCATGGAAAATCTTCCCCATGCCCAATGAAAGGTAACCATTATCTTTAAAATATTGAGGAATAGTGGTGAAGTTACCACCATTGCCATTGGCACGAACTGGACGGAAGGTTTCTGCATTGTCATAAACATGCGTGGTATTGGGTCGGCGTCCTGTGAGAGCTGATGAACGGCTTGGGTTACATGTAGCCACCTGAGCGTAGGCTCTTTGAAAAAGGAGGCTCCGTGAAGCCAGGTGATCCAAATGTGGTGTATGCATAACAGTCGATACGGGAGCTGGGGCGTCGGTTCCAGAGTAGCACCCCAACTGAGGCCTCAAGTCGTCGGCCATGAGAAACAGCACATTCAAACGTCGTTTTCCATCACTGTTACTGTTAGATTGTACTCCATGACCGATTACCACAGTGTATAGTATGTATACAGTGCATACTATTCCTAGCATCAACCGAATCCTACGATCCCCCATAGTGTCGTCTGTTTTCCTAATGATGAGGCGGGAAATTGTTTGCCGGTCTAATTGTCCTTGGTTACTGGTCCTGGTCCACTAACCAAGATGGGATGAGCATGAACAAATGCTGGCGGGGTCACTCTAACGACATCAAACACAACGGATGTGTTTGGAGGATGTAACTTTTCACGCCAAAATCGATTTCGTTATACATATATATTATGTATATATTTATATATATATATGTGTGTGTGTGTGTGTATGTATCAGGGGTAGACACTAACGGCTGTCCGCTTGCCAAGGACAGGTGGTTCTGCTTGTGGGACAAGTGAAAAGTCTCAAGTACTTGTCCGACCGGGCATGCTGATTACTTCGCTGATCGTGAGTGTTATCAACACCTGAGCTAACGTTTATGACTATCGAACTGATATTCACCATTTTATTAGCAATCGAAAAGTTGAGGAAAATTGACTCGGTGAAATTTGCTTTTTCAACTCGACGCACTTTGAAAACGACGAATTTAATGATAGCATATGTCAATTATGAAAGTTTGGTAATTACATCAGCTTTAAAAAAATGTGAATTTGTTACGATCGGACTATAATCAATGAATAAATTGCAAAATTAAAAAGTTTAGAGATTTTGGCTCTAACAAGATAGGCCTCATCTCACACTCACAAACCCCAAGGCAAACCTCACACAACCAGTCAGACGCCACGCCGATAACAGCGGTCACATTATTTACATGAAAACGTGCCCCCACCGATTGTGGGTAAATTGCCTTAAACAACGGACCCCCACGCTTCGATCCCAGGCAGGAATCCAGGTTGTAAATATGGAAAGGACCGAGACATTTGCTTATTACATAACGCCTGGTTCACAATGCCTTGTGGCTCAGCTTTAATGAAAGCTATTCCACCCGGCTCCATCCTCTGTCAAGGTGGGCTTACCGAACTGGACAAGGGCGGGGGAGGGGGTCCTCCCCTATTGTTTCATGGTCAAGTCATGCGAGACGTGTTATTGCGGTCGACTCAATGGAAAAATACACCGCATCCCCATCAAAAGCCATGAATGAAGATAGCGTCAATGTCGAATCTTGTTCAGAAGCTTCCCAGAGGAGAAACAGGAGCTGAGCTGAGGATAGGCAACGAAACCCAGCCTCTGACAGCGCCGCGCTGTTTACAACTGTAGAGACAAAGAAATTTTCGACCTGCTACAATTTTTTAACAATACATTTTTACAACTAAGGATATTTAGAAAAAGTTTACAATTACATTACACTTGCAGAATGTCTAAACTGTTCTCAAATAAAATTCTAAAGCATGGACGTATTGAGCATTGAACTTGTGTAATTTTTCGAAAACTTTGATGCTTTTGTAACCGGAAGTGACGTCTTAGGATATTCGAGATACTAATTTTTCACTTATTCAATGACCTTGCAGCGTGCAACGTTGGGGTAATATATGCATTTCTATGTTTCTATCCTGTGGTTACTTATACACACTTCAGAAGTAATTTAAGAGAAGAGCATAACTGATTCATAATCTATACATTTTGATGAAAAACCACTTTGATTCTCTTGTTCTAATGCTGGTCAGGTGTAATGTGTCATGAAACTTCATTATCACCCTATGTATACAAGATTGCAATTTGTTGTACATGTTCATGACAATAATTGCTCTACATTGGACATGATTGACTATGAATTTCATTAGAAGTAATAGGAGAACAGTCAAATGTTTCTTACTGTCTTAGGTCCATGTGTGTTAATTTTGTGTACATGATAAATCAGTCCACTAAAAGCATGTACACTGTGCATCACAGCTGGTTCTATCTTGGAATCAAGTGATAATTGCAATGTTGTTGGTTACACTACCCTTATGTACCTTCTCTAAAGTCATTTTGATTTACCATATCATATTTTGGAGTACTCAAATAGTTATTCCTTTCATACTAAAGGTGGGTGTGAGTCAATGGGTCTTTTTTTGTTTAGTTTTAAAAAATGATGGCCAACTGCATGGAATACTTTAATAATAGGTATCCCAACTGCCCACCTGATTCACCAATACTCTATGCGTGAGCAGTGAAATTTAGTGATTTTTAGTTTATTGTTGTGTTCTAAGTTGACAACCAATTAAAATAATATAAACACTTTCAAAAAGCTCAGTCTTTTTTTTCCCCATCATACCAATAACTTGGAAATATGATTTTAGTTACTTTAAAAAGAATTACATATAGCAGACGATGTTTTTGCTTAATGACGCCTTTTGTTTCAACTAATTATGGAGGCTAATTATCACTGGGGTCCTTCAACATGCTCGCGCAAATTAACGGTGGCTAGCATAAAGTCTTATATTAAACCGTGGATTTCAAGCCATTGTTTCGTATTTTTACCTACAACAAAATATAAACCCATCTAGCTGAATTTTCAACTTTAAAATTTCAACTGGCTGCCCTGTCAAAACGGTACCACAGATTTTCAAGGTTTTTACACCAGAATAAAGATATTTTTATGAAGAAAGATTTCCCCCGCCTCCTTAATCCGGACCACAAACGGCGAGAATGCGCAACCACGAAAACGAAGGATAGCTTTACTAAGATGGCGGCCTCGACAAACTCGATTCCCGCCTCCGTCGTAACTTTTGAAAACTACGGTTTATGAGGACAAATTAAAGAAGATTTTCACATAAATCGGTAAGAAAACGATTGTAGAATGATTAATATTGTAGTACATGTAAATTATATTGGGTTATACTGCATAGATTTTGAGCGGTGAAGCAGTTTAGTGTGACCGGTTTCGCATTCGTCGTGGAACACGTGTTAATCAAGCTCATTTTGGAGATTTTCGGTGTTAAATATCTGCTATCATCGGAGTTATGAATCCGAACTAAGCCTTCATATTAATTTACAATGAAGTTAACAGTATATGTTTTATAATTATGGCCATTTATTTGTAGCAGATTAATCAAAGAAAGATATATGCACAAAATATTAAATCGATGATACATTTGACAAATAAGAAATATCCTGGCAAATATTTTTATTGATTTTGGTGGTCCAGATTAGATTCTTCTGTTGAATACCATTGCATTGTTCCTGAAATATGTAAAGTCCCTCCTAAATATATTTATTGTCTAAATGAATACATGCATGAAAACATATATTCTTGCCCTGACATCTATGATATATTTTATATTTTTCTGGTGATGATACACAGGTAAAGTTGGAAGCCAGATTTTCGACTTCAGGACGAGGACGACCACCGTCTCTCCCGAAGTTGCAATGTACCAATAGGCTGTTTCTTCAGGTCTATGCAATCAAGAACCGGAATGCCTCATGGGAAACAGTTGGCAAAAGGCTGTCACAGCTCTTTGGTGATTATCCACAGCACAGATGTAGGGTTCTGGTTGAGAGCATCATAACAGAATGTTTGAAATCTGAAACAAGGGAGGAATTTTATGATATTGTGGTTGACTTAGACAGTGTTGGTTCATGCTGTGACAGCCATGGATTAAGTCGTCAGAAGCTGCTTGACTTCACAACCAATGTGACATTTCCAATAGACTGCTGCTAGAACTAGATGCATTCATTTCCTCAGAGAAGTTATCATTTGAACATTTGTTTTGTGTTGTACAGAAATTAAATCCTGTACAACATTTCAAGGATACGCGTCACACAGAACTTGCAAAAATTCTTATTGAAAGAGGGAAAGGGGAATTCATTTGCGAAAAACCCTGAATCTATGCACAATTTTTGGGAGCGCAAGATACCTTTGTTGTCTTCGATCACAAGTGCATGTCATGTATGTGAATCATCAGACATTGCAACAAGTTCCAGTAGTACCCCAATGGGTAAACATAAAAGTGCTGTAACTGCTCACGACTCGGCTGTCAACGTATGAGGAACTTCGTTCTGAAAAGCAGGTAGAGATAAGAAGGTTAGATGGAAATATACAAAGCACAGTTTATTAAGTTTGCTAAGTACTTGCATAGTTATGTAGGGGTAACATGATTTAATAGAATATCTGATCTCTTACCCTTGATTAAATGCATAAAAATATCCACCAAAGTTGCTTGAATTACAAAACATTGACTTCTTATGGTCATATAATTCCATGTGTCTTGAGTGTAATTAATAATGTATAGAACAGCCGTATAAAGTACTCAATAAAAGTTTTATGTTATATTGTTAACTTATTACACTATCATTTGACCCCTCTAGTTTAAGTGCAAGTAACGTCTATTTTCGAATCCCTAATCAAAGTGGAATAAGGTGTATTTCAGCCTGTGAAAGACGTTTCCGACAATATTTTCGTCCATAGATGTCGTTTTTGTGTGTTTTTTTTTCAATATTTCCATCGATTTTTCGGACCGTTTTGGCATATGCGCAAAAAACGACGGCCATTGGCTCCTGAGTTTGTGACGTCATATGTCACCGTCCAGCCGGATAGCGCAGTCATTTCCTCGTTTGTTTACATGGGAACTGTGGTAGGTGTGAGCATAATCGTATTTTATACCGTCATCATGTACATCATATACCGCAACGAATCACATCATTTAATGTGGCATGGAGTACTTGTTCGCCAAGAATACATTAAATTGTGATAAACTTCTATTATGTTGGGTGAAAACGTCAACCAAAGTGGACCGAGCGATAATACAGGCATTACTGGAACAGAGGTCTGCACCTCGATTTCAGGCCCGTTTAATGGTTATCAATGATTGATTCACCATTTGCCTGTCCTGTTACGGAGAATATCTTTTCTTGTGCTTTTATTTGATTTAATCGCAAATGAAAACTGATACTACATTAAATGGGGATTTCACTCGATATTTCGTTTTTGCTATAAATTGAATAAAATTTCAATAATTTATATTCTCCTTGACAACAGAAAATATCAATTTTATTTTAAATATTGGCACTGGTTTTGGGAACCGAGACCTATCAGGGATAAGCTGTTACAATTGAATATATACCTCTCCAGTGAATTGTACAGGATCCAAGTTCAGTGACATGTTTATGACTACATATATCATAGGCCTTTAAAGAGTTCAAGGCCTTACACTAGTTCTTTGAATTACCTGGGGTACCAACCTCAATAATACATACTTTATCTTGTCCTTATTAGTTTTATATTTATTACTTACACCTAGTACAGTGCATAACTGCCATTATACTTTGCTTTTATTATATGTCAAGGGAGCAAAATGTCCTCATCTTCCTCATATACAGACAACTCCGGAAGCGATGAGCTGGATTACAGCAGTGAGTGTTTGTCTCACCAAGAAGAGGAACTAGGAACCTAAGGGGGGCATACAGACATGCAGATTTGAACCTCCAGCTAAGACAAGGCCTGCAAATTCTCCTCAAAAAGAAGAGGACTTGAGCCGACTGGGTAACAGCACTTGGTATTGGCACATTTCAGTCCAAACAATCTTTGCAGATATTTTTCTCTTTACTTTACAGTTGTCCTTAAGTCTTGCTTCAAGTCATCTTCTTATTCATGTTTTATGTCAATTTTTTGTTTGCTGAAGAGCTAGTTATTCATTGTAATTATGTTCTGTACTAGGTGCTCATGTGGGCCAATGATTACAGTAGCAGAGAGTAAATGCTGCCAGGAAATTCCACAAGTTCTCGAGAAAGTAAAATCTATGGGTGCGTCCTGTATTACAGCACACCCAGGATTTGTCTCAGGGTTCCTGCGTCCCTCGACACTTGAAATAGCATATAGTGCTTATATCCAGAGGTACAAGAAGAAAGTTACTACTCAGCATGAGTGAATATACTTAAAAATGGTCTGGTTCAGATGATAACTGATGAAAAATATTCATGTACTCTTTTTATTGCAGGTTATTCCGATTCACTGCATATCGGCAGTTGGTACAGTGGTGATGGGGTAATCTAGGCAGACATCATAGAGTGCCACTCCCAGCTTGTTCTGTACTTAAAATTAGAGATGATTTCCCAAGGGTGAATCAGTTTATGTTGGTTTCAAACTGCCAGCATTACAATAATAAAGGGACAAAAAAGCATTATGTGTCTTATTCTGTTATTTACATTCAGCTATGATGATACTACATGCTGATGACAACCAGCAACAAAATTCAGTTAAGGCCAGTCCACCTAATTTATTATACCATATGCATAAAATGATAGGAAGCATCAATTCCAAAATCATGACATACCTGCAGGGCATCTTGTTCCTGTATCCTGTATCTCGT
>JAXDRA010000664.1:0-14781 GCA_034190875.2 Urechis unicinctus
CATGAAGCAACGCGCCGCCGCAAGCCCCAGAGATCCCTCGACTGGGAGGGAGGCGAGACCGCCAGACCAGAAGACCCCAAGTTCAACTTGAAGCCGCTTCACGCCCCGAGATCGCCCGACTGGGAATGAGGCGAGACGCCATATAGCTTCGGCGTCATGGCAACAATCCGCGTCCTTGGAGATTTCATATTGCGACTTTTGTCAAAGGTTGGCGAGTCTAAGTAGGTCAGGTTTTTTATGAGTTAGTCGATATAGAATTAATCCGATTTACAAATTCAATTGGACTGTTGTAGTCATTTGCACGATTAACAGCTATTTGGCGTGTGTGAGTGAAACTGTTGCCATGCTTAAATTACTTTTAAAATAATTTATGTCATACTGTTGAATCTATCAACCCTGCTTATTGGAACATCCCAATGAACTATTTGACCTGCATTGTTTCGGAAACTCACCTCTTCTCTCCATCCCGTATTTTTTAACAAATACGGAAGAACTCTGTCATGATACTCAGAATACAATAAATAATCTAGTTTGCAATTAGAAGAGCCACACAATGATGTAAATTATGTAAAAATCTGACTATCCGAACATCTCGGTTTTACGTATAATTTACGATGACGTTTGAAAATAAAGATTGCTACCAGCAAAGCGGATCAAAATTTTGTTTACATACTGCCATACATACGTTCGTTATGACAAACGCGACTAACCAACATAACTTGACTGCACATAACTGAAGTAAAGTACCTCAAACATTGACCAGATTCCATTTATATGTCAGATTGAGAATATTACACAATATATCCATTCTGTCGAACCAGCGTTGTGATGATTTAGATCAATCACACGATGTAACAGCGGGTCGATATTAGAAAACCCAGTTAACGAATACACTTTAGCGACATTATATATAATTTCTCGCTATCATCTGGTTGCTTGGGTCTAAATGTCTTAAATAACGCCATAATATAATCAAGAGTTGTGGTTAATGCTTACCAAATCGTAAGATATTCTCGGCCCGCAACGCAACTTCATCAAAGCACGAGGGGCCTAACGAATTATCCGACTAGCCGAAGCATTTCGGTTTTCTAGGCGAATATATATCATTGGAAAACGTCGAGATCAAATATATATATTTTTTATTCCCTCTATCGAATGTCACGTGGATAGAATACATTTGTGAAGGAAGTAATTCTAAGCAATATATCAGAATTTGGGATTATGATATATCGGATAATAACGAGAAACAAGCTGTTAAATGCAGAGTACCAAAATGGTCGTCAGTCCAATATATAAAATTTTTTCAAACGTCCCGAACTACCACCTGCGCGATGCGGGGGTTTAAGTCTTGCTATGGATTAATGTGAATGGAGACAAATTACCAGGTAACACAAATTTTAAATAAAAATTTGCAGAACAAAGCACTCAAAAAGCTCTTGACTATTTTGGCACTCAGATCGTGTGCCAAGATGTGACTGTGTGCCAAAATAGTCGGTCGATTGTATCAAAAAGGTCGCATTCGTATAAATATATATATATATTTATATATGTATATATTTATACAAGTCCGACCATTTTGGTACAATTCACCAACCATCTTGGCCCATACTTACATTTTGGCCGATGATCATGGGGCCAAAATAGTCAGCGTCATCCCATAGGCTTACACAGCTGCGCTTCCCCACAAAATCGTAACTTTATTTGCTTCTACTCCTCCTAAGGTTGGAATCTTATTATTTGGGATAACTATCCACTTTTTCTTGGCGTTAAATGCATTTGCCTGAATTTACATTTTGGCCAAAACGACCATTTTGGCCATGTTGAATAATCGGTCATTATATGGCTTTGTTCGATGTATTTTGCTTCAAACTTATATTCATGATTTGTGTGACTTTTAACTTCAATGAACAATTCTTTGTTTTAAATTATCGCTTGAAATGAAAAACATACAAATTTTGAATGTATATATAAATTAAAGATTAAAGAATAACGGGCGGCACACGCTCAAATATCTTTACGGACGGATATAAAAAAAATGGCGAATTTACTGGAAAATGCATGGTTGTAAGTCTTTGTCAACTCATTTTTGGTGTTTTTTTCTCAGTATATATCCGTCTGATAATGCTGGGAATTCTAGAAGCAGATCAGAATTTAAAATGTTTTGAGAATCTCACTGAAATGAAAATACCGTTTTTTTCGATCTATGATGTACAAAGTTTCAAGTAATCAATGAAAGCATATCGTATCAACGGACTGTTTTTATATCAAGTGATTAATTAAAAAGATTCTGTGTTATCAGTTTGCTCGTGTCGTAAAATCCAAATGTTCCCACTAACGCACCCGCGGGCTCAAGCTGAAGGTATATTTTGGGATTGTAACTATTCCAGCCTGCCATACCTCGTGGAATTTCCAGTACAAGAGCGAACATAAACAAGACGATCGGTCAGCCATGACAATTTTGCACGCACTGTTTCCATGTGATTCTCGCTCGGTCAGTATGATTCTAACGTTTATAGATTGAATATCATTCATGTAACAATGAACGTTATTGTTGCGGAAAGAAATTTCATGTACGACAAATTACGAAATACCCGTAGTTTACAGTGGTTAGCGAGCTTCACCGAACTGTTCCGCACGTGGGCTCTACCGTTCACACTCACACTTCCGATCACGAACACCATTTCAAAGGCCAACAATACCCAGATACCACGTTAATGTGACTAGATGCCTGTAGTTGGATAGATCTATCGATTACCAATGATTTTTTTTAAATGTATTTCCTAACGTTCATTAAACCGTATCGACTATTGCCTACGGCTTTTACTGTCTTGATCTGTCAGATGTAAACATTGCCTTATTCGCTCAGTTATCACAATAACCCAAACAGACTTCAGACTTTATGTCCTGTAACTAACAATGTTGTATGGTGGACTATGACACTAGCCACCCCTAGCCTAGTGTCATAGTACACCATATAAGTTATAACTACTCTGGTGGTAGTGCGTTAGTGGGGTGGGGTTACTCTTTCAAATGTGATTTTTTTTTCCAAGGTTGAAGATTGATAGTTTGCTTTCAACATTCTTGAATAATATACTTGCATCAGTAATTTGACCTTTAACCTACCCTTTAAAGTACTTTTATTGGACATGGAAATAGCATGATCTGCTAATATTATGTATCATTGTAATACACTAAAACATGAATTCTTTATTACATTCCTATAAGTTTGATTATGTGTTATATGATAGTCACAACTTTTGTTATCAATAAGTCAGGAGAATGATCCAATTATTATTAGCTCATGGGTGTTAGGGTGAATCATTTCTTAATAACTTAAATAATTAGGCTTAAATGCTAAAACTTTTTGCATACTTGGGGATGGACTATTGTTGCTAGACAAGTGGGTTTGGGAGTTATTATTCAGCCCTGGTGTGTCATTGAATACAAAGATATACTATAAAAGCTATGATTAAATGCTGTCAAAAGCAGCAGAGTTCAATAGCCATAGGTCTTCTGTCTTTATTGTTAGGCAGTGAGATTGACTAGGTGTTTGTGATGACATTTTGCTCAGCAGCACTCACAATCTGGTAGTGATTAACTGCTTTACCTCCTGTTCTGGGTTTAATATTATGGACCCAGTATCTCAATTGAATCATATTGGAGATTAATATCCTCTGTGTTGGTTAATCTGCCCAATATAGGAAATTTATTTGTTCACGATGGGCAACAGTATCAGCTGTCCAAACATCACAATTATGCTCATCTATCTCTGCAAGACACCTCCTCATATCAAAGGGAGCATTGTCTTGCTTTAGGGCCACTAGGCTCTTGATAAGTGAAGAGAAATATTATTTAGTATTTTCATTTCATGACATTTGGTGATTTGATATAAATGAATAGTTAAAGATAAGAATAGTGAGGAGGTCATGTGGCTTCATCTACATTACTGACAGTAATGTAGATGAAGCCACATGACCTCCTCACTGTTCTACATATTGAGTTACATGTGCAATATTAAGGTCCATGTGCTTAACCACCATGAAAACAAATTTTATGTTAATGGTAAATTCACAACTTCATCAATATTGTGGTTTTACCAGTTGTGTGGCTTTACAATATTGTGGCTTCACCAATATTGTGGCTTCACCAATACTGTGCCTTCAATAATATTGTGGCTTCATCAATATTGTAGTTTC
The DNA here is from genome assembly GCA_034190875.2 of Urechis unicinctus. Classification (NCBI taxonomy): domain Eukaryota; kingdom Metazoa; phylum Annelida; class Polychaeta; order Xenopneusta; family Urechidae; genus Urechis; species Urechis unicinctus. The sequence continues at coordinate 4,197 of JAXDRA010000664.1, forward strand.
ACCAATATTGTGGCCTCACCAATACTGTGGCTTTACCAATACTGTGGCTTCAATAATACACTGGCTTCACCAATATTGTGGCTTCATAAATATTGTGGCTTCATAAATATTGTGGCTTCATAAATATTGTGACCTCACCAGTGTTGTGGCTACATCAATGTTATGGCTTCATCAGAATTTTTTGCTTCACCAGTGTTGTTGCTTAACCAATATTGAGGCTTCACAAATACTGTGGCATCACCAATGTTGTGTCTTGACCAGTGTTGTGTTTTCACCAATGTTGTGGCTTCACCAATACTGTGGCTTCATCAATATTTTGGCTTCACCAATGGTGTGGCTTCACCAGTGTTGTGGCTTTACCATTATTGTGGCTTCGCAAATACTGTGGCATCACCAATGTGGCTTCACCAGTGTTGTGTTTTCACTAATGTTGTTGCTTCACCAATACTGTGGCTTCATTAATATTTCGGCTTCAACATTGTTGCGGCTTCACCAGTGTTGTGGATTTAATGATATTGTGGCTTCATCAATATTGTGATTTCACCAATATAGTGGCTTTACCAATATTGTTGCTTAACAAATACTGTGGCATTACCAATGCTATGGCTCCATAACATTTTAGCTTCAACATTGTTGTGGCCTCACCAGTGTTATGGATTCAATGATATTGTGGCTTCATCAATATTGTGACATCAATATTGTGGCTTCACCAATACTTTGGCTTCACCAATGTTGTGGCTTCATTAATACTCTGGCTTCACCAATATTGTGGCTTCATCAATATTGTGGCTTTACACATCTGTGGCTTTTCCAATACTGTGGCATCATCAATATCGTGACTTAACCAATATTGTGGCTTCACCAATACTGTGGCTTCATCAATATCTTGGCTTCAACAGTGTTGTGGCTTCACCAGTGCTGGGGCTTCAACATTGTTGCGGCTTCACCAGTGTTGTGGATTCAATGATATTGTGGCTTCATCAATATTGTGACATCAATATTGTGGCTTCACCAATACTGTGGCTTCACCAATGTTGTGGCTTCACCAATACTTTGACTTCACCAATATTGTGGCTTCACAAATGTTGTGGCTTCACTAATACTTTGGCTTCACCAATATTGTGGATTCATCAATATTGTGGCTTAACCAATACTGTGGCTTCACCAGTGTTGTGTCTCCATAAATATTTTGGCATCACCGATGTTGTGGCTTCACAAGTGATGCAGCTTTACCAATATTGTGGCTTCACAAATAATGTGGCATCACCAAAGTTGTGGCTCTACCAGTGTTTTGTTTTAACCAATGTTGTGGCTTCAACAATATTTTAGCTTCAACATTGTTGTGGCCTCACAAGTGTTGTGGATTCAATGATATTGTGGCTTCATCAATATTGTGACATCAATATTTTGGCTTCACCGATACTGTGGCTTCACCAATTTTGTGGCTTCACCAATACTTTGGCTTCACCAATATTGTGGCTTCACAAATGTTGTGGCTTCATTAATACTTTGGCTTCACCAATATGGTGGCTTCATCAATATTGTGGCTTTACCAATTCTGCGGCTTCTCCTCTACTGTAGCTTCATCAATATTTTGGCTTCACCATTGTTGTGGCTTCACCAGTGTTGTGGCCTTACCAATATTGAGGCTTCACCAGTGTTGTGGCTTCACCAATACTGTGGCTTCACCAGTGTTGTGTCTCCATAAATATTTTGGCATCACCAATGTTGTGGCTTCACAAGTGATGCAGCTTTACCAATATTGTGGCTTCACAAATAATGTGGCATCACCAAAGTTGTGGCTCTACCAGTGTTTTGTTTTAACCAATGTTGTGGCTTCAACAATATTTTAGCTTCAACATTGTTGTGGCCTCACCAGTGTTGTGGATTCAATGATATTGTGGCTTCATCAATATTGTGACATCAATATTGTGGCTTCACCAATGTTGTGGCTTCACTAATACTGTGGCTTCATCAATATTGTGGCCTTTACCTATACTGTGGCTTCTCCAATACTGTGGCTTCATCAATATTTGGCTTCTCAAGTGTTGAGGCATTACTAATGTTGTGGCTGCATCAATATTTTGACTTCATCAATATTGTGGCTTCACCCATTCTTTGGCTTCATCAATATTTTGACTTCATCAGTATTGTGGCTTCATCAATACTGTTCCTTTTCCAATAATGCGGCTTCATCAATATTTTGGCTTCACCAATGTTGTGGCTTCACCAGTGTTGTGGTTTCACCAATATTGTGGCTTCATCAATATTGTGACTTCACCAATTTTGTGGCTTCACCAGTGTTGTGGCTTCATCAATATTTTGGTTTCACCATTGTCATAGCTTCATCAATGTTATCCCTTCATCCAAATTTTGGCTTCACCAATGTTGTCGCGTCACCAGTATTGTGGCTTTACCAATATTTTGGCTTCACCAATGTTGTGGCTTTAGCCGTGTTGTGACTTCACCGATATTGTGGCTTCAGCAATACTGTGGCTTCACCAATATTGTGGCTTCACCAATACTGTGGCTTCACCAATATTGTGGCTTCACCAATACTGTGGCTTCACCAATTTTGTGACTTTGTCAATGTTGTGGCTTCATCAATGTTGTGGCTTCATCAATGTTTTGGGTTCTCTTGTTTATCATATTCCGTTGAGATATATCAATCACTGGGGCTTAAAAAGACATGTTATGTCTAAATGTAATTTTTGTTTAAAACCATCAGAATGACCAAAATGACCGAAACAATGAGTATTATCTGTATTTGTTGTGTGTGAGTACGGCTTCAACAATCTGTTAATGTAGAAGTTTTTTATCAGAAGTTCTGTTTAGCCAGTATGACTGTTAAGCTCCACCTGGTCCTGATTGATGGTCTTGCAGTTATGATGTATGCACCTCTGTGTATAGTGTCTCATCGTTGTACACTTAATCTGCTCTGTATTTATCTGCAATTCATATCACCTCCTCATCGCCAGCCCAGCATGACACAGACCTGGGGTTCTTTTTATTACCAGCCAGTCGTTACACTGACCTGGGGTTCTTGTCACCAGCCCAGTATGTCACTGACCTGGGGTTCTCCTAACATGGCATCTTTTTTGTTTGGAGGGGTAGTATTTCTTGAGGCCAGTTAACATTTAAAATGACCACCCGTCACCAGGACAGGTCAGGACGGGTGGCCATTTTAGTTAACTTCCAGCCCTGTTACTGATGACTGAACTAAGCTCTCTGGGCTGTAGACTTATTCTGAACATCTGGCTTTGTCACATAATCATCTCCAGATGAACATCAGATATGTATGTCCTCATATTCACTATATACTGATTTTCAGATGTGTACAATTGTAAATGTGACCTCGGGTTAAGGGTGAAGAGAGCTGGCTTATGTGGATGAGACACCATTTTATTAAGTGACAGAAGGAAGTGCACCATAGCCAACCCAGGGGAGCAGTCAAGCATTGAATTCTAGTATATTTATCATTGCTAAGCTCCATAGCAACCTTCCTGGTGGTCACTAGTCAATGCCTGTTATCTGGATACCCAGAAAGAGAATGTTAAAGTTGCCATCAGTTGGTCAATGAATGAAGGTGACATTAATTATTGATGGGTGGGCGGTTTGTTATTTGTTATATAATTGCAGTGCATATTAATAATATCAGGCTTACAATGTGTTTTACCAATATTCTGTTAGTTTATATTCAAATGTAGATTCAGTTTCTGCCACACAAGAGGGGATTACTTTTTACTTCCTTTACTTAATTACAAGAGATTGATTCATGTGACATGTTGTATTGATATTTAACTTTATCAGGTTGGTAAGAATTAATGTTGTGTAATGTTTTACATAGACTTCCTTTAGTTCTTATGATATAAGACTGATTGGCAGTTTGACAAGTTAACTTTGTGTGTGTAACAGAATGTGCAACTATAGCTGGGGCACAGCAGGAGAATCATCTTTAGCTGAATCATATGGACAGCTGTTGTATGGATTCACTAATTGTGTCCTATGGAAACCCACCAAGACTGGCCCTATTTGTTATTACTGATAGTGCAACATAAGACGCTGTTGTCAAAGTTCCTGCTGATCATGTTCAAATTTATCTGTAGATATGCTTTGCTTGATAATGATATCCTGATAATTGATTTCTTTATATTGTTAACCCTTATGAGGTCAATACATTCAGTCCATTAAGTCAATTTATTCAGCTGAATCAACTCTGAATGCCTTTATTGTGGATACATTTTTTGTAGAATTTAAGTGACCCTAGATAGGCAAGTGAAAAGCAATCAAAGTTTAATCATCAAAGAAATCTTAAGAAATCCTTCTGCACTTTTGCCTGCAGATGCTGCTGGTTTTTTTTCATTTTGTAACTACATGTTATTATGTGGCAAACTGAATAAAGGTTATATATTTAATGCTTAAAGATTGTTTAATCCATGTTTTAATCATGGTGTCCTGGGGGGATTTATATCGTTCACACTAAAAGATGGGATTCAGTTTAATTCTCAAAATAAATATAATGTAAGGCAAGACAATGATGCTCTTTCATGAACAGATAAAACATGTAATAAAGAATGCACAATTAATCAATTGGAGGTCAGTTTGACACTTGATGAAGCAAATTGTGAATAGATGCATGAACATATGCAATTGGACACATCATTATATGACATGCACATACTTTGTGTCCTGTTGCCTAAACTTCTCGGCTGGTTTGCATTATTGCAGTTAATATTTAACTATACGAAAATAAATTATTGAACCATATAATATAAGAACGAGGAATGGGTTCATAACGCTATGTGATGCTGCCTCCACTGTTCCGTGTCATTCAGTGTATAGCTAGCTAGCTGCTCAGAACTTCACAGAAGCCTGTCAACGCGACCGATTTGGGAAACACCCAAATAGCTTCAGTCGAAAGTTATTTTCTCTCAAATTACCATATCTTATTCGCCTTTCATTTACTATATATAAACACTTCTTCCTTCATTTAATTGGAACTGATTTAAGATTATCACCTTGTTGTTTTGTTGCATCAAATTTAAGCGGATTTTGCAACTTTGGCCATGTGCGGCAAACAGTCGCCATGTCGCACGGAGATAAATAGTGACAGCTGTTTGGACTCTCCCGATTCAAGGGACGAGGGATGTTGTCCGACATCGTTGACAGACAGATTACAGTGTTCAGAGTGGTTAAATAACATTAATCTGCCCAGAGCAATCGTTATGTATAATAGTTACAGCAATTACTTCAATGATGGCAGTTTAATTATCCATGAATCAGAATATAAATACGTTAAAATATATGACCGACGTGTATTTTTGACTTGGAATCGTCCGTGCTACAATATTAGAGACGACAATCTTCAGAATGTTAGGTATCACTCTTTTTTGTTAAAACTCGCAGTACCTAAGTATAAATGTGTATCCAAATTAATAACGGGTACGTTGAAGAACTCCCTTCCTTAAAATAGGTGACTTTAATGCATATTTTCTCCGTTCGACCGGTACACCTGCCGCTCGGCAAGGTTCGGAACTTTTAGGAGCAAGACATTGCGTCAGCGTTTCGTGGAATCGCGCCGATAATTTAACTTCACTTTTTTCTTCATGGCTCGTTGAATATTGTGAATGTACAGTTCGAATTATGTTTAAACAATGAGAAATCGAAAAAAGTTTCTTTCGGTTCCCGAAAGACCAAAAAACGCGCAATACTTTGTGTAAGCTTGTTTGTAGGAATTAAATTTAAGTCATTTATGGTTTCATTGACCTTCTAAGCTTTGTAACCCAAGGTTGTATAAACGATGGTCTGTCAGTAGTAGGTTGGTTGGGATAATAAATGTTGGTAATATCGGAAGGCAAAAAGGGCTGGTCGGCTCATTTGTTTATTCTAATCGCCAATATGGGTAGATATGTAAAATGGTCAAAATGGTTGGTTATATAAAAAGGCCAAAATGGTTGGTTTTATAAAAAAGTTCCAAAATGGTTGGTTTTTTGCATGACAAAACTATCACGACTATTTTGGTACAACCATTTTGGCCTAGGATTTTTATAATCTTCTAAAATAAGTTTTGAATGAAGATATTAACTGAAAGCTGTACAAGGCAGATGTATAATGTTTTACATCCGTGATATCAAATAATTTGAGCTCCAAAAAGCGAAGTAATCGAATGACCCAAAATGGTCGGTTTTGTCGATATTGTCCAAAATGGTTGCAATTGTAAGTATATATATATATATATATATATATATATATATATATATATATATATATATATATATATATATATATATATATATATATATATATGTGTGTGTGTATACATATACATTTATATATATAAATATACATGCATGTATATATATTTATATGTATATAAATCTATATCTATGTATATATATTTGTATATATATGTATGCATATATAGATATAGATATACTTTCATGTATGATATATATATACATATATATATATATATGTATATATATAAATATATGTTTATATATATGTATATATTATATTTATATATATATATATATATATATATATATATATATATATATATATAGATATAGATATATCGATGCATTGATGCATATATATGTGTGTGTCTTTATTCTTATATGTATATATATATAATAGCACGAATGCTACCTTTAGTGAACAAACCGCCAACCTTTCGTAGACTTTGGTCCACGAAAGGATATACCAGTATGTCCACATAAAGTCAACGCTTATTTACGTCGAAAATAATTGAAAATATTTTGGTTTGACCATTCAAATGTGATAGTCTAGTCGTAGTAACGTACACAAATAATCTTTCACGCGTGATTTCTTTGGATTTTGAATATAATAGCGAAATAAATTTTTTAACAACTAACCATTCGTTGACATAAAATATCTTCCATACAACCGTATATACTTCGATCCAAATAATTTTTAATCATATGTGGGTGATATATTTATTTGAAAAATTAAAATATTTGATTTATTCTTAAATTTCTTTACCGAAAAACTATTTTTCTCCTTTTTCATTAATCTACAACATTGAATTAGATCGCGAAATTCTACCAATGGTCACATCTACAACAAATATTATGTTTATAATCCATGATGACTGAAAATGATTAAAATATTTCGGTATTCCGCAAATATTCAAAAATATATATTGGCACGAAAGTTTGGATTTATACGTATAAATTAATGTCTTAACCTTTCGTGGACGACGTTTCGAGGACCAAAAGTATATACCAGCAATAAAAAGTGACAAAAAGATTTTAATTCGCTTTAAACTATTTAATTTTATCAATTAAAAGATGTCGAATAAATAATTGATAATTAATGATAGCAAAAATGCACTATAAAAATTTGTCCACGAATGGTTGGAGTCCAAGAATGGTTGTAATCGTCAGTATATATATATATATATATATACAAATATATGTATGTATATATCGGCACATACACACATATATAAATACATATATTGATGAAAAACATAGAGACTGTACCCATAGGTCTCTCTCATGCTTTGTATGACGCGTTGGCGTTAATACAGCCATATACAACAATGACAAAACAACCGAACAATGGACATTTGGATGGTAGAATATCCATACCGTTGCTATAGGTGATAAAGTCGATAAGGTAATGTAATCTATATTCGGCAACAGATAGATATCTACAGATATCTGATAGCCTTCTTAGCGCACGCCTATTTCTTGTTATACGAAGTACATTAAATTGCTGCAAGCTGCCGAATCCAATTTAATGCTCCCACATTGTCACCTAGCAAAGGATGATTATATTCGTTTTAGGAGGTTTAAGTTGGTCAATCTTGAACTTTCTTCGCGTGGTGCTCAATGATACTCATATGCTTGCTTCCCGATTATAAAAGGCTCCATATTGAGCATGGTACAAAATGGTCTCAGCTTTGCAGTATTATTCACGAGAGCAACACCGTATATCTGCTTATTGTCACGCTACTCAGACATAATGATGGCTCTTTTGAAATTGCTGCTGGTTCGACACAATGATGAGTTTTTTTGCGGCACAAAGGGGTTTCATTTGCAATAAAAACATCTTTTCCATAATGCCTTCATGGCTTTGTATAACAACGGCGTGGTTAGTCTTAGTGGCACTCGTTTGCTCATGAAACGACGTGTCTGAAATATCACGCATTCACCCGAATGATGATGAGGCACTCTGGGGCAACCGCTTGCGATGCAGAAGCTTAATTCAAAGGTTGGCAGTCTACGCAATATACGCAAGCATATCCAAGCAATAAGCATGTTCGACTCATAGAGAAAGAAGCATATTGTCTTATATGTATAGTGGTATATGTATAGTGGGTATAGGTATAGTGGGTATATGTATAGTCAATATATGTATAGTGGGTTTATGCATAGTGGGTATATGTATAGTCGGTATATGTATAGTGGGTATATGCATAGTGGGTATATATATGTAAAGTGGGTATATGTTAGGTCGGTATATGTATAGTGGGTATAGGTATAGTGGGTATATATATATAGTCGGTATAAGTAAAGTGGGTATATGTAAGGTCGGTATATGTATAGTGGGTATAAGTAAAGTCGGAATATGTATAGACGGTAAAAGCATAGTGGGTATATGTATAGCGGGTAAATATGTATAGTGGGTATATGTATGGTGGGTATATGTATAGTGGGTATATGTATAGTGGGTATATGCATAGTCGGTATATGTATAGTCGGTATATGTATAGTCGGTATATGTATAGTGGGATATGTATAGTCGGTATATGTAAATTGGGTATATGCAAAGTCGGTATATGTATAGTCGTTATATGTATAGTCGGTATATGTATAGTCCGGATATGTATAGTCGGTATAAGTATAGTGGGTATATGCATAGTGGGTATAATATAGTCGGTATATGCATAGTGGGTATATGCATAGGCGGTATATGTATAGTCGTTATATGTATAGTCGGTATATGTATAGTCGGTATATGTATAGTGCTTATATGTATAGTGGGTATATGTATAGTCGGTATATGTATAGTGGGTATATGTATAGTCGGTATATGTGTAGTCGGTATATGTAAAGTCGGTATATGTATAGTCGGTATATGTATAGTCGGTATATGTATAGTGGGTATATGGGTAGTCGGTATATGTATAGTCGGTTTATGTATAATCGGTAAATGTGTAGTCGGCATATGTATAGTGGGATTATGTATAGTGGGTATATGTATAGTTGGTATATATATATATAGTCTATATATATTTAGTGGGTATATGTATAGTCGGTATATGTATAGTGGGTATAAGTATAGACGGTATATGTATAGTAGGTATATGTATAGTGGATATATGTTGAGTCAGTATATGTATAGTCGTTATATGTAGAGTGGGTATAAGTATAGTCGATATATATAGTCGGTATGTATATATAGTCGGTATATGTTTAGTCGGTATATGTATAGTCGGTATATGTATAGTTGGTATATGTAGAGTCGGTATATGAGTAGTGGTGCATGTTTAGTGGGTATATAAATAGTGGGTATATGTATAGTGGGTATATGTATAGTAGGTATATGTATAGTCGGTATATGTATAGTCGGTATATATGTATTGTGGGTATATGTATTGTCGGTATATGTATAGTCGGTATATGAATAGTGGTTGTATGTATAGTCGGTATATGTACAGTGTGCATATATATAGTTTTTAAAGTCATTAAATGTGTAGTCGGTATTTGTATAGTCGGTATATGTATAGACTGTATATGTATAGTCGGTATTTGTATAAAAGTGTATATGTATAGTCGGTATATATAGTCGGTATATGTGTAGTGGTATATGTATAGTCGGTATATATGTATAGTCGGTATATATGTATAGTCGGTATATGTATAGTCGGTATATGTATAGTGGGTATATGTATAGTCGGTGTATGTATAGTAGTGGGTATATGTATAGTCGGTATATATATAGTCGGTATATGTATAGTCGGTATATGTATAGTCGGTATATGTATAGTCGGTATATGTATAGTCGGTATATATGTATAGTCGGTATATGTATAGTGGGTATGTATATGTATAGTGGGTATATGTATAGTCGGTATATGTATAGTCGGTATATGTATAGTCGGTATATGTATAGTCGGTATATGTATAGTGGGTATATGTATAGTCTATATATATATAGTCGGTATATGTATAGTCGGTATATGTATAGTGGGTATGTATAGTCGGTATATGTATAGTCGGTATATGTATAGTCGGTATTTGTATAGTCGGTATATATATAGTCGGTATATGTATAGTCGGTATATGTATAGTCGGTAGTATATGTATAGTATGTATATATGTCGGTATATAGTAGTATCGGTATATGTATATAGTAGTCGGTCGGTATAGTCGGTATATGTATAGTCGGTATATGTATAGTCGGTATATGTATAGTGGGTATATGTATTGGGTAGTAGGTATATATGTATAAGCGGGTATATGTATAGTCGGTAAATATTATAGTGGGTATATATATAGTCGGTATATGTATAGTTGTTATATGTATAGTCGGTATTTGCATAGTCGGTATA